>CANNZV010002310.1:0-104214 GCA_947561585.1 Caprella mutica | reverse complement strand
GAAAATATGAAATTTTAATATTTTTTGGACAATCTTGATCGAAAAAGCTAGGTGAGTATTGTAGCAATTATATTCTTATGAATAATTCATTATAATATCTAGTTAATTAGCAATATCTAAAATATTGATTTTTTTTCTTTTCTTTTTTTAAATCATAGTTCAATCTTCCAGATAATTTAGTAACATTTTTAGACACCAATTAATTATTCATTGGTTCTTGAATGAGGCCAAACTTTCGAATGCTACTTCTAATATGTATCCTGCATGCAATAATCTATGGATACATACTTTATTTTAATTTCAGAGCATTAGTGCTCTTTTAACTAATAATAGGGTTAAAGTCTATTCTATTCCTAATTATTTTAATTATATCCAATGCTATTTATTTGTAGCTGCTACATCACTTTAATTTTTGCAGAGTAATAGCTAAGCCAATTTCAATTACAGATACTTTGAGACGGACATCTTATAGGAGAATGGCTTTACAACTTCAGAGATCTACTCTGTGGTCGGACTGTGGGTGCGAGGAACAGGAAAATGGACGAGAAGAATGAATGAAGTTATTCCCTTCCTAAGGTTTCCCCTCTATTCGTTAATCTGGTGTCTCATGTTCAGTAATCGATGAGACTATTTACTCAGCTATGCTGGGTAAGTTACAAATTGATGAACAGTTCCACATTTTCGATTATACTACCTATAAAACGAAAATATTTAATATAACTTTTCTATACGTTATTTTTATTGGTCACCAATCTAAAACGTTCAATTTTATATTTTTTACTTCTATGATCGAGAATGTGGAAATATCGATAATTCGTAACTGACCCTAAATAGTGAACCTCAAATTATGACTATTTACAATTTGTTTAATAAGCCTGGTGGGGATCTATCCTAAAGCTGTATATGGCTAATGGAAGAGAATGAGAGTAGCGTCTCTTGGGTTTTTAAGTGTTGTAATTTTCATTATGGACTGTCTTCTTTTACTTTTACCAAGTTTATAATTTTATTAACGCTACTTGCAGTTTTAAAGGATAATGCTAGAGATATGGTCTTCAACTACGAGGTCTTAGAGATTTTGTGTTAGGTAGACAGAATCGTATAGGCTTTATTTAGAGACAATTTTGTCCTTTATCGTCATATACCTTGGTAAGTGACTGTATTCACTATGTAGCTTTTCTGTATCCATGAGCATTGTCAACTTGCCCTAATCTAGAGACAACTTGCCCTAATCTAGAGACAACTTGCCCTAATCTAGAGACAACTTGCCCTAATCTAGAGACAACTTGCCCTAATCTAGAGACAACTTGCCCTAATCTAGAGACAACTTGCCCTAATCTAGAGACAACTTGCCCTAATCTAGAGACAACTTGCCCTAATCTAGAGACAACTTGCCCTAATCTTGAGACAACTTGCCCTAATCTTGAGACAACTTGCCCTAATCTAGAGACGACTTGCCCTAATCTAGAGACAACTTGCCCTAATCTAGAGACAACTTGCCCTAATCTAGAGACAACTTGCCCTAATCTTGAGACAACTTGCCCTAATCTTGAGACAACTTGCCCTAATCTTGAGACAACTTGCCCTAATCTTGAGACAACTTGCCCTAATCTTGAGACAACTTGCCCTAATCTTGAGACAACTTGCCCTAATCTTGAGACAACTTGCCCTAATCTTGAGACAACTTGCCCTAATCTTGAGACAACTTGCCCTAATCTTGAGACAACTTGCCCTAATCTTGAGACAACTTGCCCTAATCTTGAGACAACTTGCCCTAATCTTGAGACAACTTGCCCTAATCTTGAGACAACTTGCCCTAATCTTGAGACAACTTGCCCTAATCTTGAGACAATTTGCCCTAATCTTGAGACAATTTGCCCTAATCTTGAGACAATTTGCCCTAATCTTGAGACAATTTGCCCTAATCTTGAGACAACTTGCCCTAATCTTGAGACAACTTGCCCTAATCTTGAGACAACTTGCCCTAATCTTGAGACAACTTGCCCTAATCACGAGATAACTTGCCCTAATCTTGAGACAACTTGCCCTAATCTTGAGACAACTTGCCCTAATCTTGAGACAACTTGCCCTAATCTTGAGACAACTTGCCCTAATCTTGAGACAACTTGCCCTAATCTTGAGACAACTTGCCCTAATCTTGAGACAACTTGCCCTAATCTTGAGACCACTGACCCTAATCTTGAGACCACTGACCCTAATCTTGAGACCACTGACCCTAATCTTCAGACAACTGACCCTAATCTTCAGACAACTGACCCTAATCTTCAGACAACTGACCCTAATCTTCAGACAACTGACCCTAATCTTCAGACAACTGACCCTAATCTTCAGACAACTGACCCTAATCTTCAGACAACTGACCCTAATCTTCAGACAACTGACCCTAATCTTCAGACAACTGACCCTATTCTTCAGACAACTGACCCTAATCTTCAGACAACTGACCCTAATCTTCAGACAACTGACCCTAATCTTCAGACAACTGACCCTAATCTTCAGACAACTGACCCTAATCTTCAGACAACTGACCCTAATCTTCAGACAACTGACCCTAATCTTCAGACAACTGACCCTAATCTTCAGACAACTGACCCTAATCTTCAGACAACTGACCCTAATCTTCAGACAACTGACCCTAATCTTCAGACAACTGACCCTAATCTTCAGACAACTGACCCTAATCTTCAGACAACTGACCCTAATCTTCAGACAACTGACCCTAATCTTCAGACAACTGATCCTAATCTTCAGACAACTGATCCTAATCTTCAGACAACTGATCCTAATCTTCAGACAACTGATCCTAATCTTCAGACAACTGATCCTAATCTTCAGACAACTGATCCTAATCTTCAGACAACTGATCCTAATCTTCAGACAACTGATCCTAATCTTCAGACAACTGATCCTAATCTTCAGACAACTGATCCTAATCTTCAGACAACTGATCCTAATCTTCAGACAACTGATCCTAATCTTCAGACAACTGATCCTAATCTTCAGACAACTGATCCTAATCTTCAGACAACTGATCCTAATCTTGAGACAACTGATCCTAATCTTCAGACAACTGATCCTAATCTTGAGACAACTGATCCTAATCTTGAGTCAACTGATCCTAATCTTGAGTCAACTGATCCTAGCCTTGAGTCAACTGATCCTAGCCTTGAGTCAACTGATCCTAGCCTTGAGTCAACTGATCCTAGCCTTGAGTCAACTGATCCTAGCCTTGAGACAACTGATCCTAGCCTTGAGACTACTGATCCTAGCCTTGAGACTACTGATCCTAATTTTGAGACTACTGATCTAATTTTGAGACTACTGATCTAATTTTGAGACTACAGATCCTAATTTTGAGACTACTGATCCTAATCTTGCAGCTATAGAACGTTTGTAAATAAAGAGTTAAATATATAGTCTAAGTTAGAAATTTTGTTAGATAGAATGTTATAGATAAATATTAAGTTTTGTAGTTAGTTATATAGATTTTTTTTTCAAGTATTTTAATAGATTTTTTAAACGTTTTTTATAGCCTTCAGGGTAATGGAATTTGAGCAGCTATACGTGTCAGGTACCTGAATAAAATATCCTCTTACTTGCTAATCATTTCCCTATAATCTATATTAATTAAACTATAGATGATGCATCCATTTGAATAGTTAGTTTTTATCCAAAAATAGCACAATATTTGTTTTTCAATAAATCTATTGGTTACATTTTCAATTATCATGTTTTCTGTTTTTTAGGTAATTATTTACTATAAACTGTTATTCCTCTATTTTTACCGTCTGTCATTTCTTCCTATAGTTCCTTGATTTCATTTTCATTTTGGTTTCTGCAATATTGCCAGAGTGCGCTGGGTCGACACTGTTACCTGTGATATCAGAGTAGTCGACCTAGTGCATAGAGCTTAGTTTTACTTCCCCCCTCTTCCGTGATGTCTTCTTTCTATTTTCTTGATGGAAAAAGTCATTGAAAATAGGATGCGAGAGTATACTGTAAAACCATTAGATAGTAGTAAAAATATATTACCATTGATTCCGCAGCAAATCTTGACTCACTATAGCTTATATAGTAGATTACTACCATCTTGACTCAGGTGACATTTAACATTCCCACTATAAATTCACAGTTCTAATTTAGTCTTCTGAAAGTGTTCCATAGGATTCTTCTGACAGTGTTCCAAAGGAATTTTCAGAGAATGTTCCAAAGGAGTCTTCAGAGAATGTTCCAAAGGAGTCTTCAGAGAATGTTCCTAAGAAGTTTTCAGAGAATGTTTCAAAAGAGTCTTCAGAAGTTGTTCCAAAGGAGTCTTCAAGTAATGTTCCAAAGAAGTCTTCATGGAATGTTCCAATGAAGTCTTCATGGAATGTTCCAATGGAGTCTTCAAGGAATGTTCCAATGGAGTCTTCAAGGAATGTTCCAATGGAGTCTTCGGGGAATGTTCCAATGGAGTCTTCAAGGAATGTTCCAATGGAGTCTTCGGGGAATGTTCCAATGGAGTCTTCGGGGAATGTTCCAATGGAGTCTTCGGGGAATGTTCCAATGAAGTCTTCGGGGAATGTTCCAGTGGAGTGTTCAGGGAATGTTCCAAAGGAGTCTTCAGGGAATTTTCCAATGGAGTCTTCAAGGAATGTTCCAATGGAGTCTTCAAGGAATGTTCCAATGGAGTCTTCGGGGAATGTTCCAATGGAGTCTTCAAGGAATGTTCCAATGGAGTCTTCGGGGAATGTTCCAATGGAGTCTTCGGGGAATGTTCCAATGGAGTCTTCGGGGAATGTTCCAATGGAGTCTTCGGGGAATGTTCCAGTGGAGTGTTCAGGGAATGTTCCAAAGGAGTCTTCAGGGAATTTTCCAATGGAGTCTTCAGGGAATGTTCCAATGGAGTATTCAGGGAATGTTCCTATGGAGTCTTCAAGGAATGTTCCAATGGAGTCTTCAAGGAATGTTCCAATGGAGTCTTCAGGGAATGTTCCAATGGAGTCTTCAGGGAATGTTCCAATGGAGTCTTCAGGGAATGTTCCTATGGAGTCTTCAGGGAATGTTCCAATGGAGTCTTCAGGGAATGTTCCAATGGAGTCTTCAGGGAATGTTCCAATGGAGTCTTCAGGGAATGTTCCAATGGAGTCTTCAGGGAATGTTCCAAAGGGAATATTTTTGAAGATTCCATTGGAATATTCCTGGAATGTGTCAGAAAAGGAACATTAAGAGGACATTCCAGTGGAACATTCAGGGAACGTTCCAATGGAACGTTCCTGGAATCTTCTGGGAAGGTTCAATGTTACCTGGGTTATTTATGAAGTGGAGCTGCACTTAACAATCATTGTTTCTTTTTATTAATTGATCATTAATCATTCTATAAATGATTTTAATTATAACTCATTCTGCATAATCTTTTTTAGACCGTTTGTGTCATCTCGTATGTAACATGTGAATTGGAATTATGTGGTGAATCACTACTATTCATGTTTTTTTTATCATAAAACCCGAAAAAATTTGTAGATTATTTTATTACTAGCGATTCCAGGACAATAACCCCCCGTGTAAAAAACCCCCCCGCGGTCAAAAACCCTCGTGCAAAATACCCCCGGACAAAAAATCCCCGTGCAATAAACCCCCCGGACAAAAAAAACCCAAGCAAAAAACCCCGGTCTATATAAATAGCATAATTCATTTTTATTAATATATTGAACATTATTCAATGCGAACCAATAATTATTACATTTTCTTCGAAAATATGACAAATTTTTTGCAAAATAAGGTATACCCATTTACCTATTTTATAGTAAAAATAAGTACAGTATACATTTTGTCACTATCAAACCTGGCCGGGAGGGGGGGGGGGGGGGCGCAAGCCCCCCCAATCCCCTCCAATCGGACCGTCAACCTAACCTTAGGTGCACTATATCTCTTTATATTTATAGCCTATAGTAATTTTATTAATAAAAAATTAATGAAAATGAATTAAAATGATTTATGCTATTTATATCGACCGGGGTTTTTTTGCACCGGGGGTTTTTTGCTTGGGGGTTCTTGTCCGGGGGGGTTTATTGTACGGGGGTTTTTTGTCCGGGGGTTATATTGCACGGGGGTTTTTGACCGCGGGTTTTTTTTTGCACGTTGGTTATAGTCCTGTCACCATTACTAGCCTATCTGTATGTGGCACCTCAATAGGTGAAATAACTCAAAGTTATGGCAGAGTTTTAATAAATCAACAAATTTTTCGGGTTTTATGATAAAAAAAACATGAATAGTAGTGATTCACCACATGATTCCAATTCACATGTTACATACGAGATGACACAAATGGTCTAAAAAATGATTATGCAGAATAAGTAATAATTAAAATCATTTATAGAATGATTAATGATCAATTACTAAAAAGAAACAATGATTGTTAGGTGCAGCTCCACTTCATGAATAACTGACTTTTATAAAATCGAAAACTGAGCAATTTTATAATTCGAGCAATTCTGTTCATTCGAGCAATTTGATAATTCGAGCAATTGTTCATTCGATCAATTGTTCGTTCGAGCAATTGTTTTTCGAGCAATTGTCTTTCGAGCAATTGTTCTTTCGAGCAATTGTTCATTCGAGCAATTGTTTTTCGAGCAATTGTTTTCGAGCAATTGTCTTTCGAGCAATTGTTTTCGAGCAATTTACCGGCTACCAATGTCTTTCTTTGGCATTTCCTCTTATTAACATGACCTTATTTGGAAAAATTGAATTTTGACTAATCCGCGCTTTCGACTAGAATTTTGGGAATCTGAAAATGAGGTGTTCCAATGCCTAATCGATGGCACTTTTTTTGGTTAATCTACGTACTATATGGGAGGTCTGGACCAAATTTCAGCTTGTAGACAATTTTTCCCCACAAATTTTCCAATTCTACCATACTAAAACGTAATTGAAGGGTGGCACAGATCGAGCAATGCACATCACAACTCAATATCGTCAACCTACTATTTATAATTTATATTTATAAAAAAATTGGTACTAGGACAGAGTATCGAAAGACAAAGTATCGAAAGACAGAGTATCAAGGACAGAGTATCGAAAGAAAAAGTATCGAAAGACAGAATATCGAAAGACAGAGTGTTGAAAGACAAAGTATCGAAAATTTGATCGAATTTATAGTGATGGAGAATTTATCGATTCGAAAATTGATCGAATGAAAAATTGATCAAATGGGGAAATCTTTCTTTAAAAATATCATACATTACATTAGTTACACATAACTTGAAGTATGAATTTTGTTCATTGACCGACACGACAGTTGGGCCCAAGTCAATTGCTTGCGTCCCGACAATTGGACTCGCCAAAAATTGAGCCGAAGAGATTTGCGCCCGTTTCAATTGGGCCTCAATACAATTGAGCCTAGTACAATGGGTCCCCAAGAAATTTGGTCCCAGGGCCACTATTGATCACATTAATAAAATGGTTAAAACAGACACAATAGAGAAGCTTTACTTTGATATTACAGTATCAAATTAAGTTGATACCATAGACTCTGATAAAGGTTGACTCGGTTACAACCCGGAGAATTAAGATTTTGCATTTCTATAAAAGAACACTGCATACATAATATATAACTTCTTCTTGATGCTTCATTAAGGTTTATTTCGTCGATATTAAGGCCATTCAGAAGAAATAGACAAAATCCTCTTTTCAAACCATGTGTGTGGAGTTTCTTCAACTGTGTCATGGAAGATCTGCCTTGTACCACTAACGTAATTGAAGGATGGTACAGATCGAGCGATGCACATCACAATTCAATATCGTCAACCTACTATTTTTCATTTAGAGCAAAATTAGAGGGCAAGATTATGTTCAAAATAAATTTAAACGTACAAATACTGAAAATCAAGATTGCACAAAAAAGTGAAGAATGTTTTTTTTATGTGCTCAATTATCTTAGGCTAAAAAAATTTTGTCTTGGGGCCCAATTATCCTGGTCCCAATTGTTTCGAGCTCAATTGTAGGTGGGCTCATTTTGTCTCTATTGAACCAGGCAATAGGGAGGCACGGCCTCAACTTTTTTGTACATTTTCTTGCTATTTTTGTCCTTCTATACTTTCATATTCTATATTTTGTCTTTCTTTACTATATCCTTCTATACTTTGTCTGGGTCTAGGTCAAGTGATCGCCGGTCATTTGATTCCCGGTCATTTGATCCTTATACCAAAGATTCCCGGTCATATTTTCCGTTTATACACCTACTATTCATTTATTATATGTGAATATATTAATTATTGAATATATGTATAATAAAAAATATGCACCTAACAATCGATGAAGCTTTTTAAAGAAAATAAGTAATAAGGGTATAAACAGCTAACAAGAAATTAAATATTTTCTTAGTCAAATAAGTAACAATATATGCTTTCAAATTTACATTTCGGCAACAAAAAATATTCAATAGTAAAATCAAATGCACAGGTCCTCACTCATTATAACTAGCACATATTACTAATCAAATAAATTAGGAGCATGTCTCGTAATTATTTCTCCTGGTATAGGAGCTAATTGAGGAGTAACTTACAATTTTATCAGTAGTTTTCAATTAAGCTTTTTTGTCATAATTATTACAATTATTATCATCATGCAGGTGTTAAAGATCAAAAATAATTTTATGGTAAAATAGGTATACTATTTACCATAAAAAGATTTTGAATCTATCCAACCTACATGATCTTAAATGTTTGTAATAGTTACGGAGAAAACAGCTGATACTCAACTTTAGCTTGCAAGAGTTGGTGAATATTTCCTATCACCAGTAATATGTTTTCTGACTACATAGTTGTAAATGTAAATTATTTAAAAATAATTAATTTGCTGCGATAATAAGTTCTAGCTGTTTGAATTCTGTTATTTTTTTCATTATATATAAAATTTATTATATAAATAGTAGATGTCAAATTGTTTCACAAGTTTTATTTATTATTTAAATAGTAAATGGCAATTTTTATACAGAAATAAAAATCGTAATAAATTATTGTATGCTAAATTAATGAGCAAACAAAAAATATAACTGGGAATCAAATGATCGGGGATTGTTATCTCATGTTTGGTTTAAGGAAATGACAAAGATAGATAGAGTACTTCCATCTGGGAAATATATATATTCAGTGTTAACGGCAGTTGATATTGCAGTGGTGCAAGTACAATCTGTTTCAGATTGAGGTTTCAGAAAGTGAGTCTTGAGGGGAGTCATCGGCAGATTCTGATTGTCGTGATGAATCCTCTGAGTCTGAGTTATCTATAGTTACACTTCATTGGATTTTTTCAGTGATGATGATTCACCGGATAATGATTCCGATCCTGAACTGAGGTTGAAATTCGTCGAGAAAGACTGGAAACTGGAAAAATCTTCTGTTGTAGATTCTGATTCCTGTTATTTGATTCTGCCAATTGTCAGTAGTACGCCCTCAGGATATACAGCAAGATCAAAGGGAAAGGTGCAAGAATATCATAGAGTTCAGATAAGAATATTTGAGCGAAAGACGAATAAAGGAAAAAATTGAATTTACCACAGATAAATTTGTCATTTTTGTATTGTTTGAATTCTTGTTTTTTTATTATGTTTAGGTTTGAGTTAGGGGTGAGGAATGTAGTAATGCGCACATACATTGTTCCTTTTCTGCGCAATTAGTTAATAAGCTCATCACTCAAACCTCTTTTGGCGCATTCAAACAATAACTTTTACATCTGATAGGTGTGCGAGCCTCCGTCACTTGGTGTTAAATGCTTAACTCGCTTCTGTTCTACAGGGTATCCGACACTTTTGTTGCCAAACTTTAACATAAGGTAGCGATCGGAGAAATAAACACTTTATATTTTATGAAGGAATGGTCTAAAATACTTAGTTAAAGAGTTACAAGGTTAGGAAGGTATCGATCTTGTACCTTTTATTATTATTTGTTAACATTATTTCTTTAATTTTGCGATAAGACATTTTTAACAGTAATTATTATCAGCACAAGAAACATAATCTTAAATTAGGTTACATGGTCACACAATGTGTTCAAACTGCCGCCCATTCGTTGCGACGAAGGCCCAATGATTGGCGAACGAGAGCAAAGACACCACGAGTTTCACGAATCCTTGCAGAGGCTACGATGCTGATCAGGTTCTTTTCGGATTGAATCGGTGTTTCATACACCAAACTCATCAAATGTCCCCATAAGTAGAAATCTAGGGGCGTAATATCATTTCGTTTCCTTGCCATGGGTTTTTTACTAATTGTAATTTTTTTACCCAACTTCAAGTCCTTGTAACTCTTTAACTAAGCATTTTAGACCATACCTTAATAGAATATAAAGTGTTCATTTCGACGATCGCTACCTTATGTAAAAGTTTGGCAACAAAAGTGTCAGACACCCTGTATAGATCTGTGTACCTACATGGGTCTAGGTAAATTGCTCGAAAACAATTGCTCGAATGAACAATATTGCTCGAAATACAATTGCTCGAAAAACAATTGCTCGAACGAACAATGGCTCGAATGAACAATTGCTCGAATTATAAAATTGCTCGAATGAACAATTGCTCAAATTATAAAATTGAACACAGTTTTCAAATTTATAAAAGTCACTTATTAATGAAGTGGAGCTCTACCAAACCATCCTTGTTTCTATTTAGTAATTGATAATAACTATGTCAATTTGCTCATAGTTATTTACTATTAATCATTGTATAACTGACTTTAAATCTTATTCTTCTTATTTTTTCTAATTTTTTCCTAGAGGCCATTTGTGTCATCTCGTTTGAACATGTGAATGGGTATCACGTAAAGTGGTACTATTGATGTTCTTTCTATCATAAAACCGGAATGATTATGTAGATATTTTCAACTAGCCTATATGTATGTGGCACTTCAATAGGTGTAATAACTCAAAATTATGGCTGAGTAATTTTTCATCCCGAATGTAAAGTTTCAATATATTTACGTAAACTTTTTAATTAATTTTTCAATTGATAGTTGTTGAATGTTTGACAACAGTTATAGTTGTGTATTGGCATATTTGGGTATTTTTTGGCGATCTTTTAGGGTGTAGGGACTATGTCACCTTACGGTTGTGCAGAGTATAGATTTCTCGACATATGATTTTTCCAGTCCCTTGTACTTAATTTCTTTTTGATATCAGCGATATGGCATTTGGTTAAAGTTAAATTTTACTAATTAAAGTAAGCACGACCTTTGTTAATCGTAACACTTGTTTATTCTATATTTTCCCTACTCTACCTAATCTCCCTATGTTGTTGACTCTTCCGATCTTCTACCACATTCGAGCAATTAATTTTTCAAGCAATTAATCATTCGAGCAATTTTTCATTTGAACAATTGTTTTTACCGGATACCGTACCTACATATATGTGGATTCAAACGTTTACTTTGATTAAACTTTAATTTTGTTTATTTGTTCAGTCAACTGAGAAGTTTAGGTGACTGTAGTTAAACTGTTGAACTAAATCATCACTCCTAAGTCCTTTGTATTTTCTTTATTTTTAAACATTCTTGGTGTAACGTTTAGTAGACGTTATTTACCTTGTTTATATTTTAATTCTTTCCTTAATTTCATTATCTTCTATTTTCTTTTGGTTCTTTCTTATATTTTTATGTTTCATTGTGTTTCAGGTACATGTTCACATTGTAAATACAATAATAATTTTTAAATAATTGTTCTTGCCAGAACCTCCTTTTATGTGTTTCAAAAATAAAATTTAAATACTGTTAACTACTCATTGCGCAAGCTGATAATACCAACAAGAATATGATAGCTTACAAATCAATATTTGTGTATTTCACTTGCATTAAAACGGTGACCGGACAACTCGCCGCCGGATAATTCGTCGTGCGGACAACTCGCCGCTAGGACAATTCGTTGCCAAAACAACTCGCCGTGTGGTATATGCTTTACCGCCGTATACACCATTTATTTTTAAAAAAATATTTTAAATAAATCAACCAAATATTCTTAGCAGTATTTGAAAATGTTTTCTTTTCCATTTGAAAAGTTAAATATGTTTTTTTTTCTAACTATGATATAAAAATAGTGTGTGTTGTAAATTAACAATACAATTTTCTTCTTTCTATTTGAAAGTATTTTGCTAAAAAAAATTCTATTGGAAAGGAAACAAGTTCAGGTGTCTTCTTAATACGTTTAATGACTTATAAAATTACTTTAGTTTAAAACTAGTACATCAGTGCAAATTAAGGTTATTTAACTACGAAGTCTTAGATTTTTGTCTTATATAGGTTAATGATTTACATTTACTATCACCTCTTCATTGTCCTCTATTCGTAAGTGCAGTCACCTGTGCTTCTGTTCCTTTTTATATCATTCCTTGGTAAGTGATTGCGTCCACGAAGTGGTGGTTGGTGGCTTTGTTGAAGGAGTCACTTTGCTTTCTGACTTTTTCTACCTGTCCCTTGTATTTAATTTCCATTTGAGGTCAATTAGAAGGCCCTTCGTTTCAAAGCAGACGTAAATACCTCTAAATTTATATTAATAGTTCTAATATTTTGACGAATTGGTCTCCTTCTGGGAAATCTTACTAAATTTATGAAGTGTAGCACAAGAGAAACGAAGAAAAAGTTGTACATCCTTTATTTTTATATCTTTTAGAACAAATAACCTCTATAGCTCCCCACCTTTCAGTTCAATTCGTAACCATTTTTTCGATTTTAATCACCCAATTAAAGAAGAATATTTCAAAATTTTGCAAACTACTAACCAGTGTGATGTTCGTACATTAGAATCTATATATATTCATAAACAGTCTCCTACGCTTAATGAACAAGCGAGTTCTTTCAATTTAACTATTTTGGGTTATTAACTTATTATTTTTCCTTTTCTTTATTTTAAATTTTCTTTAATTTGTATTAACTATTTAGGTGACTTTATTAATTTCGGTATCCAAAATACTTCTTATTTCTATATATTTCTTTAAAATTAGTCCTAATTAGGTTATTGATAATGAATATTCTATTATTCGAAAGCTCTAAAAATAAATGATGTACATCTTTTTCGTCGTTTCTCTTGTGCTACACTTCATAAATTTAGTTCTAATAATTTTTGCGGCCTGAAATACACCCACAGATATAACAAAAGAAACTAAGTAGGGTCGGGAGGGGCGAATCTTGCGCACTAAAAACTTTTGGGTTTTGCAACTTAGTGTTTGCAGATAGACAAATAATATTTGACATGAAGAACCGCAATAAGGCCTTTTATACACCATCCAAAGGACAAAAAATTAGAATTTGTATAATCTGAGTTATTGACGAAAGTAGTGCGCAATTGAAATTGTCCTTGATGGGGCGATTCTTGCGCGCGAGAGGGGCGAATATCTGCGCACCCTTTAATTCCTTTCCATAGTGAAAAATCGCACTATTGAGTGTCTAGATACTTACTATAAAAATAATTCCAATGTGTTTAAAAGCATAAACAATCATGTGATTCAAATTCAAAACTTGAGACAACTTTTTTCGACCTGTTTACGTCAAGTTTATAGAATGTAGGTGTGACGTCATGAATGTTGCTTTCTATTCAGGATTAATTTATGCTTGTAATATTAGTTTATCTGAAGTATGACACTATTATATTTACTTATTATGTAACTATAAATATAATAAATAACTAGATGACGGGCACTCATAGAGCGCATACTTTTGCCACCGCTTACAAATGACCTTGACCTTAAACCTGTTCACTCCCAAAATATAAACAAATGATTCCTGAATATTGAAGCATCGTCCCGCCCAATTTCAGACAATTTGGTTGAATTTTTTTGTGTTATAAATGACCTTGACCTTTATTTTTACCTGACTGCTCACAAAATCTAATAAATTGGTTCCTGCATGGATAATTACCAACCGTCGACCAAATTTCAGTTACTTTGATTGAATACCTTTTGCGTTATAAGTCAACTTGACCTTTAACCGGACCGCTTCCAAAAACTAACCAAACCGTTCCTAGATATTGACCAATCGTTCCATCAAATTTCAGACAAATTGATTCAAAACTTTTGAATTATTGAGTTTGTAAAATATATGTTCATAATTTATATGAGCTGTTAAAACTCATAGTCTATGCTCTTAAAAACTGTTCCAATAATATTCTCATGATAACTAATTTCTCGTATGCATGTTGTAGCAATAGCCAGTGTTCAATAAAACTTCCTACGAATCAGTTGGTTTATCTGCTGTCACCTCTTAAACGTCCATATACCTGACTAAATCTCAGCGAACTAGTATCCTACTACTGATACAACTAGTTAAAACTTTATATGGTGCCGTGACCAGGATTGCAGGTATTATGTCTGAAGTTAAGAGAAGAGGTGGACATAGAGCAGAATGTCGTAAACTAGTAGATGCAATTACAGCGGTGGACACTACAGGAGATATCGACAATGCTAAGATCATTCGATATAAAACTGAACTCTCGAGGCAACGAGAACTCATTCTCAAACTAGACGAGAGTATTCAATCCAGTGACTCTGATAAATTTGACTTTGAAAAAGACATCAGCGAGTCTTCAGAGGTTCAAATGATGATATCAGACGGTGTTGAAATTTGTGATAAGCTTATGGCTGGTGATGTGTCCAAGAAATCTCATACTAATAATGCAAAACTTCCAACTATCACTCTACCTATGTTCAACGGGTCTGTGCTAGACTGGGGACACTTTTGGGACCTCTACGAGTCTTCAATTCACAATCGGGAGGATTTGAGCGACTCATCAAAATTTCATTATTTGCGTACGCAGTTAACGGGAGAGGCTGCACAACTACTGTCAGGTTTTAACTATACTCGAGATGAGTATTTGGAAGCTGTCGATCTACTAAAAACTACCTATGGTAATACAAAGAGACTTATCGAGGCTCATCTACACTCCATACTGGACGCTAAGTCACCGAACGCAACTGCTTCTGATTTACGTAAATTCAGATCTCTATACGAGGGACATCTAAGAGGGCTGCGTTCATTGAATGCAGACATAGATTCAGCGGGATATGTTTACGCTACAATTCTACTCAGAAAATTGCCTTCAAAAGTTAGAGATAATATAAACAGAGAAGGAAGATCTAATTTTTGGGATCTGGTCGATCTTAGAAAAGCCATTGAACAAGAGATCGGGCACCTTGAAGCTAACGAATATAGTAAACAGTCTTGTGAAGAAAATTCAGCATACGGTACCATGTCAATGACTGTTTCTACTAAAAATTCTTCCCAGATGAAAACTCACAATTGTGTATTTTGCGATAATGAATCTCACCTTTCAGTTAGTTGCTCTAAATACAAAACTGTCGACCAAAGAAGAGACATCATTCTTAGGAAAAGACTTTGCTTCAACTGTCTTAAGTCTTCTCATATTTCGAAGGATTGTAGAAGTTATATTAGATGTCGCAAATGTCATCGTAAGCACCATTCAGCTATATGTACCAGTGATGACCCTAATGATGATACTGAAAGATGGCAAACTCCCAGAATGCCTTCGGATTACGAAGGTCCTACGACCAGTATGACCGGGTCTACATCAACCAGCTCTACAATTCTACCTACCGCTTTAGTAAATCTGGTAACTGAAATAGGGTCGGAGCATACAAGAGCTTTGATAGATCTGGGTTCACAAAGAACTTTCATTCATTGTGATATGGTGAGAAAACTTCAATTAAAGTCTATAGGTAGCGTCAATTTATCTATTAATGGTTTTGGAGGATTAGTTGAAATGAAGAAATACAATTTAGTTAAATTTTTAGTTGAAAGTTCCATAGGCTTCATAGAAACTGAAGCGGTAGTTGTATCTTGTTTTCCTAAAGTGATTAATATGCCAGGTCGTAGTGAAGCCATGAAAAATTTGAAAGGCTTAGGATTAAAACTAGCGGATGATATAGATTCTTCTGATAATTTATCTATAGGTTTATTGATAGGATGTGATCAATGTTTTAAGTTTCTTTATTCAAATAGAGTAGGAGATTTATCTTTGTTGCCTTCTAATTTGGGGACCATTATAGCGGGTAGTTTAACTCAAAATATAGAGCAGACTAGTTGTATAACGGTACTTAGAGCAACCGATTCTAATGAAGTTCGCTTAGATGAAAAATTAAAACAATTTTGGGATTTAGAGTCTATAGGAATTACTGAAAATAGTGTAGAAAATTTAGATTATGATAGATTAGTAGAATTTAAAGACGGTAAATTTGTTGCTTCATTACCATGGAGAGCAGATCATAGGACTCTGCCTGATAATTATTTTCTTGCTAAGAATAGATTGAAACGAAACTTGATTAGTCTACGGAAATCTCCTAACACACTCGCTCAATACAATGATATAATTAATACTCAGATTGAAAGGGACTTCATAGAAAAGGTTAATAATCCTGATGAATTCGAGGGCAAAGTACATTATATTTCGCACCATGGTATAGTGAAGGATTCTGTTACAACTCCTTTGAGAATAGTTTATGATTGCTCTGCTAGGAAATCTAAGGAATCTCCTAGTCTTAATGATTGTTTAATGTCTGGACCTTCTTTAATTAATGATCTGCTATCCGTATTTATAAGGTTCAGAGCCTTTAAGCACGCCTGCATATCTGATATTGAAAAGGCATATTTAATGGTGGGCTTAAATGAAAGAGATAGAGATTCTACACGTTTTTTGTGGCCAGATGATCCATATGACTTAAATAGTTCAATTGGGGTATATAGATTTAAAGTTGTATTTTTCGGAGGTACTTGCAGTCAATTTCTATTAAATTTGAGTATTAAGAAACTTTTGGATAGCTATAGTGATATTCAGGTAGCTAAGGAAATTAGGAGTTCTTTGTATGTAGATAATTTAGCATTTTCAGCCAGGGAAGAACAAAAAGTATTAGAGTTTTATAATAGTTCTACTTCATTACTAGATAGTGCTGGATTTACATTGAGGGAATGGGTAACAAATTCTGACTTGGTTAAGGGCAATATTAGTGAAGCTAGTTACACTAAATCGGGAGATGAGACTAATGTGTTAGGATTTATGTGGAATGTAGAAAATGATAGTTTAGGGTTTAAAGTTAAGGATTTAAGTAAGGAAGTTACATGTACTAAACGTTCGGTAGTTAGTGATAGCTCTAAGATTTTCGATCCCATTGGTTTATTATCTCCTGTGTCTGTTCGCTGCAAGATATTTATACAGAGGCTATGGAAAAATGAATTAGAATGGGACGAAGAATTACCTAGTACTTTAGTTGATGAATGGAATAGTATAGTTAGTGATTTATCATATGTGCAGGGTATGAAATGGGAACGAAATTTAGATTTAGGGAAAGTAAGTAAGCTCTATATATTTTGTGATTCTAGTAAGGTAGCTTATGGAGCAGTTTGTTATATATTTACGGAGTCAGGTATAAAATTCCTTATGGCTAAATCAAGAATTGCACCTGTTAAGACAGTAACTTTACCTCAATTAGAGCTAACTTCTGCAAATATTGGTGCACGTTTAGCGAAATATTTGATAGATATTTTGAAAGACATATGTGAAGTGACTGATGTGATCTTTTTTAGTGATAGTCAAATTGCACTCAGTTGGATTTTGAATAAAAATAGTAATAAACAGTACGTTAATCAGAGAGTCACTAATATTCATGAATTAGTTCCTGGTGCAGTTTGGCGTTATGTAACTACTTTAGAAAACCCAGCTGATCATTTGACTAGAGGTTTGACTGCTTCTGAATTGTTAAATAGTAATTGGATTACCGGACCCGAATGGTTAAATTCCTTTGATTGTTTTCAGAACTATGAGATAGCGTCAAACACTGTAATTGATCAGACTGAGGTTGTGGTAGATATCCATTGTAACGATGTAATTTGTAATGAAATTGTAGAGTGTGGACTGAGTGAGGATTATTTTCTTAGATTTAGTTCATTTATAAGACTGATTAGAGTTACTGCTTACATTTATAGGTTCATTAATTGGAAGACTAATAAAGAGTCTAGTTTCGAGTTGACAAGTGATGAATTGAAGTTTTCTGAAAGGGCATTAATACTGATTGTGCAGAGGATATTTTTCGCTGAAGTTTTCTCATACCAATCTGATTCTACATTACCTGTACCTTCTATTGTGAAACAATTAGATATAATTTGTATTGACGGAATTCTTCACTGTAAAGGTAGATTGATATTTTCTGAGTTGGAATTAGAATCTAAGTATCCTATTTTGTTGCCATCTAGGAGTTATTTGTGCAAATTGTTGATATGGCATTTTCATGATAAAATTTTTCATTCGGGTGTTAGTCAGACTTTAGCAACTGTGAGGGAAAGGTATTGGATTCCCAGAGGGCGTCAGATTATTAAATCTGTGTTACGTAGATGTGTGACGTGCAAACGCATTAACAGTAGAAGAGAACCGCTGCCTTCTGTTGCTCCATTGCCTTATCACAGAGTGGTATCGTCTGAACCTTTCAGTACAACTGGTGTAGATTATGCAGGCCCTTTGTTAGTAAGAGATTGTGGTGAAACTAGGAAAGTTTATATATGTCTATTTACTTGTATGATAACTAGGGCTATCTTTTTAGAATTAGCTCATGATGGCACCGCGGATACATTTCTATTATGTTTTAGGAGATTTACCGCTAGGATGTCTGTACCTAAATTATTATTAAGTGATAATGCTCCTATATTTGTCAAAACAGCCGATCTTCTCAAACAGATTAAATCTCATGAAAAGGTTGTAAGTAAACTAAATTTGTTGAATGTAGAATGGCAATTCATTCCTGTAAATGCTCCACACTTTGGTGGGGCTTGGGAGAGAATGGTTGGTTTGACTAAGAATAGTTTACGAAAGGTTTTGGGAAAATCATTGATATCTTCTATAGAACTTTCTACTTTGCTTTGTGAGATAGAGTCTCTGATTAATGATAGACCTATTACCTATGTAAGCGACGATATCACTGACGATCCTTTAACTCCTTCTCATTTAGTTTGTGGTAGGCGTATAAGAGCGCTAGGGAATGCAGGTGTAGATTTGACTTTACTATCTGATCCAAATGTCTACAGTAGGGAGATGTTCACTAGGAAACAGTTAAGGTTACGTAAATTATTAGACGATTTGTGGTACAGATGGAAATCTGAATATTTAACGTCACTTAGGGAACGTTCTAGCAATAATCTTGATGTGCCATCAAATTTGCGGGCCGGAGATGTAGTTCTGATAGCTGATGGTAATAGTAGAAGCTCATGGAAATTAGGGAAAATTGTGACGTTAAATTTGGGAAATGATGGAGTGGTTAGATCGGCGTACATTAAAACTAAAAATGGCTTTTGTATTCAACCGATAATTAATATGGTCAATCTTGAGATATCTTCATCTGCTAGTGATTTCGAAAATGTTAATGAACCTTCATGTACTCGTGAAAGGATTAAACGTAAAGCAGCTGTTCAAGCTAACTTGAAAATAAAGGAAAGTTTGAAATGACTTCTGTAAATAATTTGTGTTTTGTTAGATTGTTTGTAAATATAAGTAGTGTGTTTTCATTGTTCAATTTTGTGTTTTGTTAGATTGTTTGTAAATATAAGTAGTGTGTTTTCATTGTTCAATTTTGTGTTTTGTTAGATTGTTTGTAAATATAAGTAGTGTGTTTTCATTGTTCAATTTTGTGTTTTGTTCTTTGTTGTTTTTGAATTTTATACTATTAATAAATCTTATAAATTCTTGTTTGGGCCGGAGTGTAAAATATATGTTCATAATTTATATGAGCTGTTAAAACTCATAGTCTATGCTCTTAAAAACTGTTCCAATAATATTCTCATGATAACTAATTTCTCGTATGCATGTTGTAGCAATAGCCAGTGTTCAATAAAACTTCCTACGAATCAGTTGGTTTATCTGCTGTCACCTCTTAAACGTCCATATACCTGACTAAATCTCAGCGAACTAGTAT
The DNA here is from genome assembly GCA_947561585.1 of Caprella mutica. Classification (NCBI taxonomy): domain Eukaryota; kingdom Metazoa; phylum Arthropoda; class Malacostraca; order Amphipoda; family Caprellidae; genus Caprella; species Caprella mutica. The sequence goes on along the minus strand of CANNZV010002310.1, from coordinate 84,273 downwards.
CCTACTACTGATACAACTAGTTAAAACTTTATAAGTTATAAATGACCTTGAGCTTTTACCGGATAACTCCCAAAATTTTACCAGATGGTTCCTGGAGATTAGTCAATCGATCGTCTTACCAAATTCAAAGTAATTTGATCGAAGACTTTTTGAGTTATGTGAGCAACAAGATGACAAACAAAAATATGTCGCCCAAAAGATAACCTTACGCAATCTATGAAAGTAATAATTCGTTTTAGATGTCAAATATAGCATATATAACCAATTTAGCATACATATCTAAAACGTTATTCAAAATACTGTTACACTTAGATATTTTCACTTTATGTCTCTCAAATTACGATAATAAGAATATAGAAGCAAATGGGTTTTTCGTACATCTATTAGGTTACGTGGAATATTCACTTGCCATTGTAAGGTCGGGGAGATACCCAGGCCTAGAGAGGCCTGAGAGGGTCCATATGTACTGAATCCCCTAGACCTAAAGGTTAGTCGTTGAACTCTTCTAGTCTTTCAATTCTTTCAAGAAAGATAAAAATGTATCAGAATTTGAGAGTATAATGATACTATGAAGGTAGTAAAATTTCATCCAGAGTTGTGTCCCTAGTCTTGTAATAGGTAGAACATTCCACAACAATATTATGAGGTCATGCTTCTGGGCGAAGACCAGATCGTCGGCAAGTATTATTGTTTTACTGTTTTAGGACCAAATGTTCCCAGGAGAGAAGAATAAGTTTCAATCGGGTTATTAACAATAGCTTTTGACATTCTCTTTCAAAGAGGAAGAGTTCTTTGGTCTGTCTACAAGAAGGTAGGTTGACCCACCTAATTCCTTTGGTGTTTTTCAAAGACCAACGGTTCAGGTTCTGCGCCAGAAGATCTCTGCTACGTCCTTTTCTATGAAATCATCAGTTTCGTTGTCAATGTTCGTTGTCATCAGTTTCGCTGAAGACGCCAAATTTCTTTGCAACAGAATCTTGGCAATTGACGTGATCACCACTCATGTGTCTTGTTTAAGTAGTAAAAAAGTTCACCATCTTGTTGAAAGATAAATGATTGATTTTTGAAGTGTTTTTTTTTCATCAATCCAATAGCTAGAACCACAATACTGTTAAAAGAGGATTGATCTTAGGCCGTTCTCCACGAAAATCAGAGGAGACTCCCAAGTTTTCGAGATAGGGGAAATCTTGGATATCTTCTGATCATGAATATTGAATTGGGTTGGCTTCAATAATGAAGAGTTTCTCGTTAAAAAGATCTATTTCATACCTTGTCGTGTCCGCTTTAAGCTCTCTGAGAAGGACCTTTAATCTCTCAAGTCTCTTTTGCTTTTTAAGAAGTGTGAGGACTTAGTGTTCTCTCATTTTGTAGGAAGACAACTGAAGATCCTTCGTGATGATGGTTCTAATTGAAGTCTGGATCTCATTCATGTATTTAGCTATATTTTGAATTTTTTCAAGTATTTCTTCGAGTCTTCAACATTGCACAAACCTTCTCAGCCATTTTCTTTATTCGAACAAGTACTCCCATTTCTACACTTCTAGGACAATCCTCAGAAGTGACAAGGTCAGCGAAGCTACTATTCACAACATGGTGCAATGTCGATTTGCAACTTTTAAAAGCATAATGATATCAGGGTTGGGTTTCCCTGTACGATGGTTTAACCCTTTCATTTTAGACCTAATATTTTCTATTTTATTAAAAAGAACCGAATAATAAGATTATATAACTATACTTAATAAAAAAGCAAATGATAAACATGTATAGTGATGTTTGATATGTTTAACTATAAATTTCACAGAAAAGACTAATTAATGACTTTAAATTCACCCTGATTTACAATTTCATATTTCCACCTATTATCTGAAATATATGTGGAATGTGTATGTTCTTAGTTGAAAGTGAAGAAATGCACTTATATAGAGAGAGTAATATTAAGCATTAAAAACTGTTTCATGGCCTAAAAATAAATTTCTATAGTGCGCAATATTCGCCCCGCCATGCAAAATATGGTGGGGCGAATAGTTGCTCACGGAAAAACTCCGCTAAATAAAAAAATTAAAAGTCTAGAGCCTTGTAATTTTAACTGAGGCAACTTGCGTCAATGATCATCATGCACTAAAAACTTCAGGTCATTATCTGGGATAGAAATTTTTTTATGACAAATTTATTTTTTAGGGTAATTCGGTAAAATGAATTTTCGACTAGGTACTTTTCATATGGTCTTAAATGTGATTTATTTCAACTATGAATAAATGCCTGTAAGCTGTTTTAATTTTATACAGAGTTACTACATATTTGAGCCGGTCTATGACTATTTTTGTTATTGGGCTAGCACATTCATAGCCCTTTAAACATGTGGTGCGCAAGATTCGCCCCGTGTGCTGCTGCGCAAGATTCGCCCCTCCCGACCCTAATTGAAATAATATAATTGTTCAACTACTGTTTTACATCAATCTTGAGCGTATAGAAGCAAATCATTGTTCAAATTTATTATATTAAATATAATGTAAATGATGGCAAAACATAAATCACGCGGAGAAATGACCTGGCGGCGAGTTGTCTTAGCGGTGAATTGTCCGCACGGCGAAATGTCCGGTGGCGAGTTGTCCAGTCTAGGAACTCGCCGCCAGGACATTTCGCCGCGTGATTTATATTTTGCCATCATTTACATTAATTTTAAAATATAATAAATTTGAACAATGATTTGCTTCTACATATATGCTCAAGACTGACGTAAAACAGTAGATGACAAATTTTATTATTTCAATTAATTAGTTTCTTTTGTTATATATGTGGTTATGTTATATCTAGAACCTTTAAAACATATTACATCATGTAAGTAACTATTTAAATTTATATATGCCAATCATTTTATATAAATTTATAATTATATATATTCAATCAAATATCTAAGAAGATCATGTAACTTTAGGTATGTACCTTCCTCAAGGGATGTTTACACACCTAGACAGACAGATGTAGCGTATTATATATTAGCCGTATTGCACGAAAGAGGAGTTATACCAGTGTAACTCCTCTATAATGAGGTCAAGTGTAGTGAACCATCCTGATTTTTAGAGTTCTGATAAATAAAATGCACTTCAAAATGAGTGAAAATATTTTGTATATTCTATAATCTGTCATTAAAATGGCAGTTTTCTATTCATATCCCATACCCTTTATAGTAGAGTAAACTCTCTATAGTGAACTAGTTGAAGTTCACTGTAGAGGAGTTCTACTATAGTGGAATCACTTCTAAACTGAGTTTCGGTGAATACAAAGATTGGAAATTTGTATTTCAGTAGACCTAAAAATATGAAAGTATTAAGAAATTTAAATCATCATCCTGCTGACTAAGCATTTCACTAAAATGTTCAAAAATTTAATATAAACAGGTGGTCTAAGAAATATTCTCCTCATCAACTACGGTATTATTAAAGATTATGGGGAGAACAGAAAAGTTTTAAATACAACTTGGAAATTGCACGGAAAAAGCATTTCAGGGGACAGAACTTTCAATATATGAGGGGAAGATAAGCCATGCAGACAAGCAAAGAAAAGAAGTCAGAAGAAGAGTCAGGAATGCAAAACATGCTATATCTATATGCTTGAGAAAACAAGAGTTTGTCCACCTTGAATTCATAAAATAATGCGAGCTATTCATCATATAGCTATCATAATTGGATATACTAAACTGCTTTTATGTATTAACCCTTTAGAGGGTTAGAGGGGTACTTATACCGATACACTCGTCAGATGTCTAAAATTTTAGTATTGAATTTTTTAACACTTTCCAAGATATTTTTACTCTTGTTATTTTCTTTCATATTTTTTTGAAACAAATCATTTGTTCTTTGTAAATTTATATTTTTATTATAATTTTCATTGACTATTTGACAGCCTTGTGATGTAATTATACAGTAAATTTGTAGCTAAACTTGTGTGCCAAATAATGAAATGAAAATAATGGTGTATCCCGTACAACCACCAGATAGTTGCAAGCTAAAGAGTTAATAGTACTAAAGAAATGCAAATCAAGTGAGTAGTACGTCTCCAAAACAAGTCTAACAGTCGGTGAGTTAAATAACAGCAGAGAATCAAACTTCGGCAGAGAAAAATACATTGGTATAAAGAAACAGTCATCGGTGGAGAGGCAGATATCGTTAGTGATGCAAATATCGGTAGAAAATCATTTATGGACAGCAAACCCTTGTAGTAGACCAGAGTTACGTTCCAGGCAAGCTTGATCTGATATAAAACTCTAACTAGTTATTTGGTATTAGACCAACAACGTTTTCTATATTAACGTGATAGGGGGTCACTGATAATTCGATAGCTTGGTCCCAATTATCGACAGGGTCTAATTCTCGGCGACCCTAATTGTCGGCAGGCCCAATTATCGGTCCACGGTATGTAGGTAGCTTCTGTAGAAAAAGGTTCTGTTATTAAAATTTATTTTGAACCAATTGTTACCAACAAACTAATCTGAATAATAATATTGATGATTATTTTAGTTAACGTCAAATAAACACCACAAAAGAATGTCTCCGTTTTATATGTCTACGAACTGTAATAACTTCGAGATATGTCTTGCAATTATTACAAATTTTATAAGAAATAACTGTAATAAAAATGGGTCCTTCTCGTAATCAAAACGATGGACTGAGAGCAACTGGAGATGAGGGAAGCTGAGCACAATTGCCCACCCTTTGTTCAGAAACTGGTGAACAAAGGGACTTCAGAGCAAGCTGTACGATAGCATGGAAACAGAACATTTACACCGTACAATTGCAACTTGATTTGAAAGGTTTAATTCTTTTATGTCTTTTTTTTCAGTCATAATTGTTCCCCTGTGAAATTTGCCTTTTTTTGTCCAAATTATCCCTGGTATTAAAACTCATTCTCAATATTAGAAATTGTACATAGAACTGCCATAACTAACTGGCTAATTCTTCAAAGTTGAAAACTATTTAACTGCTACTAAATTAATTCAAATATATGTCCTCTTTGTTATCCTTAAAACTGTGAATTTTCTTTACATTTAAATTTTTCAACTATTTCCTCGCCGTAGATCTGTATTTTTACTTCTTATTTTCTTACTAAAAATTCAACGGTTAAAATATTGTCTGGAAAAAACTGAATTCTGCGGAAGAAAAACTTTTACCTACTGAAGAAAACGTCATTTAAATATCTGAATTATCTAAATTTTGTAAATTTGTTACTCTCATAGTGTTATAAGCAATTTCCAAGTTTATTTTATTAAACTTAAGCGGCGTTTACACTATTAGTTTTGACTGTGGACGTGACTGTCAATCACCAAATATCCTCCCTCCTCACCATAAAAATTGCTCTCTTTTGCTCTCTTCATCACGTCCACGCTCTGAAATCTGTCAATGCTACGCATAGGTTGACGAGTTGAGTGATTGTCAGTCACACGTTGTGCGATGATGAAAGGATGTTTGCGATAGTAATCCTCATTTTATTTTAGACTTTTTCATATTTTAAATATGATGAACCAATGTAAAATTTGTATTAATTTATTAAGATATTTTCCTTTTTTTTAACATGAATAATACCGATAATCTCATAGAAAGAGATCATAGCTAATTATGATAAATGGAATAGACTATTTTATTTAAATAAAATATAATGAACGAGAAACATTTCACAATAAATTGATATTAATGAATTATTTTTAATTATTGATATTGTCATCTAATTTTAAGATGCACGTTGATAATCAAGATCATTTTCAATTTACATAAGCTATTTCATTGAGTTACATTGTGATAACTAAATGAATTTGCTGTGGTACAATTTAAATATAAACAACATAAACAAATATACAATATAAACAATTATTAAATATAAAAGTTTCTCTGGTGACTAAAGCCAATGTGTGTCGTTCAGCAACACTGACCAACTGTTTATAGTCAGAACGTCAGTCACCGAAACTACAGGGATGGAGTGGGGGTGGAGAGATTTGATTAACAGTAACGTCCACAGTCAAAACTGATAGTGTAAACGCCGCTTTAGTCTCATTTCTTTCTGAGCAAGCAACATTCTCAATATAACCTCATCAGGTAACAGAAGGAAAAGAGAAGAAGATGGATGAATAGACTTCCAGTCTATGAACTTTACTCATTTGGTGTCTCAATTTGTGTAGGTTTCACAATATAGTTATGAGCTAATTTTCTATTCCCGGTCAAGAGCCCCCCCCCCCGGTCATGAGCCCCCCTAGGTCATAAGCCCCCTCCCGGTCAAGAGGGGGCTTATGAGAGCCCCCTGTTTTTAAATCCTTATTTACCTATATTATTTAATCCTTATTGACACTTTTGTAGTTCATTACTGATTAGACATAAAATATATGTATATAACTATTGATTAAAGATTAACCCCCCTGCCAGGTCATTAATCAATCATGAAAAGTGTGCTGTACAACAAACTAGCGAATACAACAAACTACATTAGCAACTCTCAGTTATTTCTATCTAAGTAGCTCTTCATTTGTTTAACTAGGTAAATAAGGATTAAAAACACAGGGAGGGGGGAGGGGCTCGTGACCGGGAGGGCTTATGACCTAGGGGGGCTCATGACCGGAGGGGGCTCGTGACCGGGGGGGCTCATGACCGGTGGGGCTCTTGACCGTACCCCGATTACATCATAGCATAAGATTTGGAGTCTCTGAATTTTTAAAAGCAGGAAGGTGATGGTTATGTGAAATAGAAGTGGTGGAATAAAAAGAAAGATTGTAGAGGATTTTAGAATATATAAAAGGCAGACATGAGAAAGTGTTGGTAGGACTACACAGATAGAAAAGAGATCGAGAGAGGGATTAGAAATACCACTACACACAGAGAAAAAAAAACATATTTTTAAGAAAAACAGTAGACTTTGGCATATTTTCTTTGTAAAATTGCTTCCAATTGGCTTCGATTAAAGGAGATCTACTTCCTTTGGAAGTATTATCCCAGTAAACATAAATGTATCTATTCGATGTCTAAACGACTCTGTATAACCTCTCTTCCGACATCGAATACCAGTAACAAATTAGACATGGTGACATCAAGTAGACATCAATCCGATATCCGTTTGCACCGCTAAACCGCATCATATCAAGTATATTTCGCATCGAAGCGATACCGTTATAACAGCGTTGAATAGAAAGATAAATTACGACATCCAACATACATAGGGATTCTGCATCGAACAGACGCCTAATTATATATCTAATATGCTTCGAAACGATATCCACTTGCATCCAATAAATAAATAAATTAAAATAGAAAACTCTTACTTCATTGAAATGACGTACTGTACGTTTAGAAGCATATCAATTCGATTAATTTTACATAGTGTTATATATAAATTAAATGAGAAGAAATGAAGTGATACGTCCAGGTATCGATCGTGGGTCCATACGTCCTCGTGCCTGTACCTCTGTAGCTTTGCCACCATGGATGCACTTACCTAAAAAAATTTTTGATATTAAGCGACTCGGAGATACTTGAAGATATTCTTAAAGTGAATTAAACAATACAGGCAAGCACTGCTTTTATAACCAAAATCACAACTTATTCTTATTACAAATAATAATGTGTTGGTCAAATTTTTATATAAATGTAACTCCTTAAAAATTTCGTTCTCTTTGAGTTCAAATTAAAGAAAATGTTTTGAGGCTTCGACTTAAAATACAGATGAAAGCTGTGTGATGAAAGTTCAAAGTAATGAATGCATTAATTAAAATTTGACCATAGATTTTTTTAAAACTACGTATCTGTTTTCGCACTTCTGATTGAAGTATAAATTCAGATATCGTTTGGAAACAGACATGCCGACGTCAATATGATGCTGTTAAAACCATGTATCGGTTTTCGTGTTTCTACTCTAAGTGTAAATTCAGGTATCATTTAGAAACAGACATTCCGATATCTACTATGAGTCGAAATGGTTGCTAAGTCGATACCCACCGTTAGCGCTACGAATTCGACAGCAAACGGCATCGAATCGACATTCATATGTTTGTTGGGATTAGCATATTTCTTTACCAGAAAGTAATATTCGATTCATTGCAATGCAGCTTTCTACTAAGAAAAATTTAGCATCTACACAAATGGTTCTCGGATTAAAATAGATACTGTTACTTCTTATCAATAATGCAAGAGAACTTCCTGAGATTTAATGTTTATTTTAAATTGAAATTTGCGCATATTTTAAGATTAATTTCGTTAAATATTCGAAGTAATTGATAAGTTATGATTTTTTTTGCAATAGACCTGATATAGCCAGGTCTTTAATATATTATAGTATGGTAACCTAAGCAAAACCATTTCGTACGAACACACATAAAATGTGCACTCATCGATTAAGTTATAAAATTAGATATGATAATCGGGTTTACTGGATCTTTATTAAGTACAGAATTAATGTATCTTTTAAAATTAACCCCGTTGCATAATTCGCTGTGAATTATGAGCAATAAGTATTTTAAATACGGAATTGAAGTAGCCAGATACTAATAGGTAAATGTGTTTCATTTGACAGTAATTCATCTTGCAGTAAAATTCTCAATAGGTGATGTAAGATGTGGGATATGAATTGGCTGTTTTAGATCCAGAAACACTTTCATGGCTAGTTTTTTGATATTCTGTAAAGTGCGTAGTTTTCTCTATTAAGATCTATTGATTCGTTTTTTTTGTGAACAATTGCTAATTCGTGTATTCAAATAGTACTTTCAAAGGGATAATTAAAAGATAAATAATAAACATAAACTAATTAATGAACGTAATATTAATCGAGTGATTAACTGATTTGTCGTGTGTATAGTAGATTTTAATATTTGTAATTTTTTTGGGTAACTATATTGCTACCTATCTAATTAGATCTGTGAATGGTAGATTTTACTAAAATGGTTTTAACTCTTAATTACCGTCGGTACTCTGAAATACGGTACTTTGATCAGCGGTACTCAAAACTACAGTACTCTGAACTACGGTATACCTACTTTGAACTACTGTATACCCATCTGTACTACGGTATACCCATCTGTACTACGGTATACCCATCTGAACTACGGTATACCCATCTGTACTACGGTATACCCATCTGTACTACGGTATACCCATCTGAACTACGGTATACCCATCTGAACTACGGTATACCCATCTGCACTAAAGGTATACCCATCTGAACTACGGTATACCCATCTGAACTACGGTATACCCATCTGAACTACGGTATACCCATCTGAACTAAGGTATACCCATCTGAACTACGGTATACCCATCTGAACTACGGTATACCCATCTGAACTAAAGGTATACCCATCTGAACTAAAGGTATACCCATCTGAACTAAAGGTATACCCATCTGAACTAAAGGTATACCCATCTGAACTAAAGGTATATCCATCTGAACTAAAGGTATACCCATCTGAACTAAAGGTATACCCATCTGAACTAAAGGTATACCCATCTGAACTAAAGGTATACCCATCTGAACTAAAGGTATACCCATCTGAACTAAAGGTATACCCATCTGAACTAAAGGTATACCCATCTGAACTAAAGGTATACCCATCTGAACTAAAGATATACCAATCTGAACTAAAGGTATACCCATCTGAACTAAAGGTATACCCATCTGAACCAAAGGTATACCCATCTGAACCAAAGGTATACCCATCTGAATTAAAGGTATACCCATCTGAACTAAAGGTATACCCATCTGAACTAAAGGTATACCCATCTGAACTAAAGGTATACCCATCTGAACTAAAGGTATACCCATCTGAACTAAAGGTATACCCATCTGAACTAAAGGTATACCCATCTGAACTAAAGGTATACCCATCTGAACTAAAGGTATACCCATCTGAACTAAAGGTATACCCATCTGAACTAAAGGTATACCCATCTGAACTAAAGGTATACCCATCTGAACTAAAGGTATACCCATCTGCACTAAAGGTATACCCATCTGAACTAAAGGTATACCCATCTGAACTAAAGGTATACCCATCTGAACTAAAGGTATACCCATCTGCACTAAAGGTATACCCATCTGAACTAAAGGTATACCCATCTGCACTAAAGGTATACCCATCTGCACTAAAGGTATACCCATCTGAACTAAAGGTATACCCATCTGAACTAAAGGTATACCCATCTGCACTACGGGTACCTTGATCCTGCATGGTACTGAGATTTTATAAGCTATATGATATTACGTATTTCTTTATGCTCTTTACTTAATGAATGATTCTAATTTTCTGTCGTGATTTTACAGACCTATTTTGGTAATAAATGTATGTTTTAATCATCTTTTGTTTTATGCTGATACTAAGTAATAATTAGTATTATATAATGTATAGGTAGGTAACCATATTTCTTTTTGTTGATTGAAAAAGTGCATTAAAAGGGCAATATGTATTGTCTATTGATAACTTATTTGTATCTGTAACTTTAATAAAATATATTTATCATTTGGAAGTTTTTTACTAATATCCTATTATTGAAAGTTACTCTTAATTAATAAATATATTAGCATGTTAATTAGTTTTACTAATTGTAAGACTGCGTTCAAATAGCTACAGAAATTCTTTCTAAGGTTTGTCTCATTTTCAAACAATAATTCATTATGTAGCCTAGCTTCAACCAGAGAGAAATTATTCTGCTTTTAATTTTCGCTTACCCCTAAACTAGAAAGAATATAGGTACAGTTCAATGAAAGAAAGAATTATAGATTATTTTTTTTAGAATTCCAACAAACTAAATATAAGTTTTGATTTTGAACGTAATATTACGTTATCGGATTCAACAAGAGATTTATATTAGTTTAAAGTAAAAAAAAATTAAATCCAAGGAACATAATATTCCTTCCAAAGGAAAAAAAGATTCAACCAAGGAAAATAATATTCCTTCTAATGAAAAAAATAAACATCTAATGAAAAATTTCGCATAAATGTTTTCAGGTAAACCGGAATTCTTCTTTATTGTGTAGTGAAATTGTATTTATTTGGAATATTTATATGCTCATTCTTTCTGCCATGAAAAAAATTCAGGTGCATATTTTATAGGTTTTTGGCTTTGTAGGGAAGAAAAGTTGCTCTGTGTGTAATGAAGGGAAGAGTGACTTGAAATGTAGTCCGAATATTCCTGTGGCTCTAATGTCACGGAGATAAAATTACCAGGGTACACAGAAATTTTCTTCTTGTTTATCTGTCTATTGTCAATTCATACAATGATAATTCAGTTCCCTTTGATATTGACTACATTTTTTTAAAAGTTTCGACATATATACTAGGCTTCTTCTATTGGAGCCTATAATTTTCATTTCTAACAAATAATGAATTCGTCTACCCAGCTTATTGTAGTTTGGGTTTCCAGCTTCCCACAGTTCCGCCTTTGTTTCACATATTGTATAATAACTATGTAACGGAAATGTGCACATCGTTCTTCATTTATTTTTCTGAAGATATCAAACATTTCGGATGATATGTAAAAAAATGGCCATTCTTTAAACTTTGCGTCAAATTCATGAAAATTTGACTTTTACGAGGAATTTGATAGCATCAACAGGTTAATGTTTACACTGCTGGGGTGTTTACTGGAAGAAATTAAGCCGCACCAAAGATAGTTTCTGCCACTATAAAATGGAAAGGGCCAACTTTGCGAAAGACAGAGAAACTGAAAGAGGAAAATGATTAAATTCCTGAGTCCACACATGTCAAAGAACAGGTCTGAACTCCAGTAGCTCACTTGGTTAAACAGTGTTTAGTAAACTCTGTTCGATGTACTTATCGACCGAGGAAAAATAGCTTAATGGACCAAAAATTTGGTTACAATATTTTTTTTTCATAAATTGGTTGTTTGTAATATAATTATTTATTCAAAAATTTGAAGCGTTAATAGCAGAACTTTTTCTTACTGATAAAATTATATTTTCTAGTAACAATATGGGTTGGAATATAATATAACTATGGCCTACTTAGTTTTGGAGCCTCGTACGTTCATATTATCGATTATTTTCTATTCATTGAAAATAATGCATTAACACATTTTAATGAATATTGGTATATACTGCAATGTGGATTTTAAATATCAATCAAATATGATTCAGTATATTATATTATTATTCCAATCCAAATACATTATAATACCATTCTTAAATTGTCTTTTGTTTTTTCTTACGATTCTAACTTTTAATTAATTATCTTTCAAAACACACTCCTCTTTACTATTGAAATAATACTTTTCCATATGAAAGTTACTGGTTTTGTTTTAAGGAAAATATTTTTTATTATAAGTTAGTCATGATCAACATCTCTAATTAGTTTACTTTTTATTCTTACATTGTACTGTAGTGTGAATCTCGGTGTCTGATATAAAAGAATGAATTGCACCGGATGAAAAAATAAGTAGAGCACCAGGTTCTAATATTCTTCACAAATAGGTTTTCCAAAGAATCATGAAGTTTCGAAGAAAACAACCATCAAAAGTTCAAAAACAAATTACAATTTAAACTAATAATTCATCTTGTTTTGGTGGAGAAGTTATACAAGGTTTAAGATAAATTAATTTAAATATGGAAATATTGCAAAGTCGTTTCATCAGAATGATATCTAATGCTAGTTTAATCCGATAGATTTTGGTTTGTTTTCGTTGCATAATAATATTCATTTAATGTGTTTTAACATTCGAGAAATCTGGAAGTTCTTATTTTTCAAATCGTGCATCATATCGAACTGCGGTTTAATTACGTTGTCATAAATATGTCCAAATAGAAATGATTACATTAGCTTTGTTCCTTTACATAGTGAATTGAAATCATCTATTTACCACATATAAGAATGTACACAGTACAAACTATAATGAACCAAAATAAACAGTGAATTAAAATATATAAAAAAACATTCAACTCATGAAAATACAAATTATATAGAAAATATACAACTTTTCAAATAAATTAATATAAGGTTTCTTCTAGTAGACTTATATACATTTACAAAAGAAAAGAAACTAGATGACGTGCACTCGTAGCGCATACATTCGCGACCGCTTAAAATGACCTTGATCTTGACCTTCATACCCTTTCGCTCCCAAAATCTAATCAAATGGTTCTTGGATATTGACCAAACGTCCCACATAATTTTAGGTAATTTGATAGAATACTTTTTGAGCTTAAAATGACCTTGACCTTTGATCTGATCATTCCCAAAATCTATTAAACTGATTCCTGGATAAGGTCAAATTGTCGCACCAAATTTCAGGCGATTTGGTTGAAGACTTTTTGAATTATTGAGTTATGAATGACCTTGACCTTGGTCAGATTGCTCCCAAAATTTTACCTGATGCTTCCTGGATAATTGACTAATCGTCCCATCAAATCTCAGGGAATTTGGTTGACAACTTTTTGTATTATGCGAATAACAAATTGATAAATAAATAAATGCCGCCTAAAATATAACCTTCCGCAATCTGTGAAGATGATGAATATAATTCGAAGGAATAATACAATGTCTGACCATTATAGTACATTGTGCTATAAGATGACTGCCGTGACCTCCTTTTCACCCTATACTGTTTCAAAATGTCAATATTTATTAAATGATCTAATTAATTGTTAAAACTTTCTCTCAATAGAGATATTATTAAAGGCACAGTACATTCTATTTATTACAGTGAACTCTTCAAATGAAGGTCTGGCGACGTGAGATATTAATTAATTATTAATTAGATTAATTAATTAGAAAAGACTAATTAGTTAATAATTATTGTTTGTTCTATTACATAAACCAAATAAAATATCTCTTTTGTTGATTAACTTATAGAATCGGAAAATCATTTAAAGTTTTTTTGCTAAGTTAAAATCTGAATTTATATTACCGATATAGATTATATGAGTATGTGATAGCAATGAATTGGCTATTCATAGTTACTGAATGAGATTACCGAACTTCAAAGGTTACATTTGTTGCGTGCAGAAATGCCTCTAAAGGAGTCCTGATGTAAGATTGAAAGCTGCACTAATATATTCAGGCAATTTGTGGCAGTTAGTTCATCCATGCATGCAATAGCAGTAGCTTTCATTCTTTCCATTGATGCGATATCATTGGCCGCAACCCACTAGGTTTTCGATTATTAGTTTTCGTTGGTATTGTATAGACTTGCCGGTACGCATGATGTGTCCATTTCTCGATACACTGTATCCATTCATTCAAAAGAGCGAGTGATGCAGATACACTAATTGATTGAGAGTATACAAGCACAATATTAATAGTTGCATTAAATTAATTGGTGACACAATGGTATGTTATTACTAAATTACAAACTAGTATGTATTTACAATGAAAGTTAAAAATCATATTTCTTATTAATATGGAAAATTCAATTTGTTTATACTGATTCTATTTAATTCATTAATGTAAGCTGTGAAATTTTTCATTACTATCTGCCAAATGGGTATATAAAGTTATTTGATTGTAATCTAATTGAAATTATATCTGTGATATTTATATTCTATATTTGTAATCTATCTTTTATTATTTTCACCATGGAGTGATAGATTTTAAAATGATATGAAATTATCAATAAATTTGAATTTTGATTTGGGAAAACAAATGTAGATAATTAAGTTAGATAAATCAAAGTAACCAATATCCAAGACTTATTAGTAATTAGAAATCATTCATATATTTCATGTACCTAGGGTCCTGTAGAACGGTTATATAGTGAAATCCTGTATAGTGAATAATAGAGTTCTGAGCATAGAGTTATGATAAACTACTCTAGAGAGAGGAAGTGTTGCAGCGATTGCAGGACGCTAAGGAAGACGGAGTAAAACCTTATTTCGTTTCAGTTATATCATTTCTCCATTAAATTTTGCTTCAGTTATATCATTTCTCAATTAAACTGACGCCAGATTGCCAGTCACGTGACCCAAAAATAAGGATTTTAGCGTCCCGCAAGACGCGATATTATTTTGGCCACTCACTCACCACTTAGTTCTGAGTAATGAACTAATCAGTGTTGTGAACAAATTTTACCAATGGCCTTCAGTTATAGAAACTCAAGGCCATTTTAGAACTAGATAAAATTTAATCACTGTTCAGGCTATTTCATTACTCAGGACTATACTATTCACTATATATATAACATTACCGTATATAATGTTGTATATGGGCTTTAGCCTTATATAATGAACAGTATTATATTGTTTGTTAATTAATTACCAATTGTTTTGAATTTTTAATAATATGATGTCATTGTTATGAATATTTATAGGGTATCGTATTTATTGAAGTCGAAAGAATACTATAATAAAACATTAATTAGTTTTTCTATTTAAATTCTAATTATATTTTTTTCTGTGCATGTAATAATATTATGAATGTAATTCATTCAAATTAAAAGAATAATTTTCCTTTCTGTTGATAAAATTAGAGATGTGTTATAAATATGATTGTATTATTAATTATAAGTTATATATTGATAAATTATGGTAAATAGGTTTCATTGTTCTCGCAAGAGGTGATTTACATTTTATTACATAACGTGTTATTAGAAAAGTATTCCTGTGGTTTCTCTTTCTTTTTTAATTAATTAATTCATTATATTTTTCTAATTTTTTTTATACATAGCAATAAGACCATTAGAAATTAATGTATTTCTTACGTATTAATATGACCACTTTCTTCTTGTATAGGTACATCGTTACAATAAGTACAGTCTACAGTCTACACTCTACACCAGTGGTAAGCAACCCCTGGTCCGCGGGACAAATGGTACCGGGCCGCGGAAGGATACTCAATAATTCAATTCAAGTAATGAAATTATTTTTATATAAGTGTGACCTCACATAAATAGATAATACAAGTTGGTAGACAATTTCAAATTTTCTAAGACAAATACTTTAAAATTAATAGGTATATAATGTATAACAATAAGAGTTGTTTTGATCAAGAGATTTAGAGTCCTCTCTGCGAACCTGTGCCCAATGATTTCCCTCCTGTACAATCCTCACCCCAATACATTTTCTCCTCCACAATCTGCAGCCTAATGATTTCCCTCCTGTACAATCTGCTGCCCAATGATTTCCTTCCTGTACAATCCGCACCCCAATACATTTTCTCCTGCACAATCTGCAGCCCAATGATTTCCCCCCTGTACAATCTGCAGCCCAATGATTTCCCCCCTGTACAATCTGCTGCCCAATGATTTCCTTCCTGTACAATCCGCACCCCAATAAATTTTCTCCTGCACAATCTGCAGCCTAGTGATTTCCTTCCTGTACAATCCGCACCCCAATGATTTCCATCCTGTATAATCCGCAGCCCAATGATTTCCCTCCTGTACAATCTGTACCACCATGATTTCCCTCCTGTACAATCCGCAGCCCAATGATTTCCCTCCTGTACAATCTGCACCCCAATGATTTCCCTCCTGTACAATCCGCAGCCCAATGATTTCCCTCCTGTACAATTCGCACCCCAATGATTTCCTTCCTGTACAATTTGCAGCCCGATGATTTACCTCCTGTACAATCTGCAGCCCAATGATTTCCCTCCAGTACAATCTGTACCCCAATGATTTCCCTCCTGTACAATCCGCAGCCCAATGATTTCCCTCCTGTACAATCTGTACCCCAATGATTTCCCTCCTGTACAATCCGCAGCCCAATGATTTCCCTCCCGTACAATCTGTACCCATATGATTCCCCTCCTGTACAATCCGCAGCCGAATATGAACTGGGGTGCTGATTCTACATGGGGTTCTTTTTTTTTACCTGATTATGATTTTTTTTGTATTGTACCTGAGTAATAAAATTAATTTGACCTGAGTATTATTGCTATTTTTCGTACCAGATTGTTATTGTAAAATGAATGTTTATATAAAGGATTATTTTATATTAGCTAGTTTTGGTATCATAAGAAAGCAATATAGCCTCTTAGAAGCGGACGAATGTTTTGGCCTACCCAATAATATCAGCTTTATTCATCCCGACGGGCCGCGAGAATATTGTTGAACGTTTACCGGTCCTCGACGATAAAAAGGTTGCCGACCATTGCTCCACAGTACAACACAGGCATACCCCGCTTTAATTACCAAATCGCAATTCAGTTTGATTACCAAACGGTAATCAAAGCGAAGAAGAGTAACAAGAGATATATAATTGTCACTCCTTGATTATATATCTCAGTTTCTATGAGTTATAGAAAGTAAATTTGTTTTAGAGTTAGAATATTATAAAAGCATATTACTAATGATACACAGTCTTTCAGTGTTTGTGACTGTGATGAAAGTTTAAAGTCGTGAATTTATTAAATGTTTTAATATCTAACCATAGCTTTACTCTCACTCAGTATAGGTGAGTAATTAATAGATACTTAGATTTCTATAATTATTGTGTTACATTTACAGAACAGCAATTTTATGCTCTATGAAAGGTTTTTGGTAGTAGGGTACTAAGTTCCAAGTTATTGATTGGTTCTACAATTTCGGACAAGTCAGAAAAGAAATTGTAATAATTATTATTTAACTTCTATTCAAATTGGTATCATGTAAACCAATTGAAACTAGATTATGTGCACTCGGTAGAGCGCATACCTTCGTTTCCGCTTTGACCCGTTATCTCCCAAAATTAAGGAAACTGCTAACTGGATCCTTTGACCAGATTGCTTCCAAAATTCTACCTGATCGTTCCTGGTCATTGACCAATTGTATCATCAAATTTCAGACAATTTAGTTGAATACTTTTTGAGTTACAAATGGCCTTGACCTTGATCTTTGACCTTTGACTCGATCACTCCCAAAATCTATCAAAATGGTTCCTGCATATTGACCAATCGTTCCACCAAGTTTCATGCAATATGGTTCGATACTTTTTGAGTTATAAATGACCGTGACCTTGACCTTTGACCGGGTCACTCCCAAAAGACTAGCAGCAGGTCACTGGGCATGGACCAATCGTTTCACCAAATTTCAGGCAATTTGGTTGAACACTTTTACAGTTAAGCGAATAACAAGATGATAAATAAATAAATAAATTCCGATGAAAATATAACCTTCTGCAAGATTGCGAAGGTAATATAGGTTAAATAATGATTAATATATGAAGATTTTACGTGTTCGAAAATATTGAACGTACAGTAACATGGAACTAACCCTAAATGGGACATGTTAAATTTCTGAACCAATTGCTTCTAATAACCTCATCTGGATTATAATTTTGATGTTTTTTATTAACCGTGAAATAATCACAGAAAATTTTCTCCGTTTTCTATGTCTAGGAACGGTTCTTATTTCGAAACATGACTCGAAATAAGTACCACTTTTATTAAAGCGGGGTGTACTTAAAACGAGGCCTGCCTGTACTCTACAGAATTCTAATTTGACACCATTAAAAATGAGATATTGGCAATTTCTTAAAAATATTGGAAAAATGTATTACCAATAATGACACAATGTTGTCCAACGTAACATTGTTACATGTTAACATTGTTACATGTTAACATTGTTACATGTAAACATTGTTACATGTTAACATTGTTACATGTAAACATTGTTACATGTAAACATTGTTACATGTTAACATTGTTACATGTTAACATTGTTACATGTTAACATTGTTACATGTTAACATTGTTACATGTTAACATTGTTACATGTTAACATTGTTACATGTTAACATTGTTACATGTTAACATTCATTGTTACATGTTAACATTGTTACATGTTAACATTGTTACAATGTTAACATTGTTACATGTTAACATTGTTACATGTTAACATTGTTACAATGTTAACATTGTTACATGTTAACATTGTTACAATGTTAACATTGTTACATGTTAACATTGTTACAATGTTAACATTGTTACATGTTAACATTGTTACAATGTTAATATTGTTACATGTTAACATTGTAACATGGGCTGTGCTGAAGGGACTTATTTATTATCTTCTATATTGTCATCTCGAATTATTTTCTCAATATTAAGTGGTAATTTTAGCGTCTCTTATGTAATTATTTTGGTAATTGCATCATATTTATTATTCAAATTTTTATATCACAATGTACTCATTACTGTCGAACAATATTTATTTATGAAGATGGAACTGCATAATATTTTGAGCAAATTGTCAACCTAGTTTAGTTTGTAAAAGTTAGAACTGGAAGTTTGGAACCGAAAAATTGAGAGTCTTTTTTTAGCTCAAAAACTCTATGTTGCCTATTACCTTTAGAACCATCTAATTGGGGGTACAAATTACAAACCAATTAGTACGCACCTGCCATTTTACCAACTCTAGAGTTAGATAGAAAAAAGCATTCTATTGTCCATACAAATTAAAACCATATTTTACGCATAAAATACAGACTGGAATTATTCAATCAGTTTTGATTAATTGTTATAATATAACAATTACTATTAACAGTGTGAATAATGTTATTGGTCAGAATATAATTGATGATTATAAATTGATAGAAAAAATAAATGAATAGGGTACTCAAGTCTAATTTGCTTACGAATTATTATTACATCATAGAATTATAGTTATAAATATATTCTGTAGTTGCGTATAAGTTAACTGTATATTTTTCTAAGTAAACCATGCAACCTATGCATGGATATCACTGCATTGTTATGATTTGCTGTTATCGATGGGAGGAAATGTAATTCATACTCTTTTATGTGTAGTGTGTACTGCTTAGGAAAAGTGTATTTGAAATTATTTTTTACAGTTTACCAATTTCTTTTCTCATCATAAGTCTTATATAAGGTGTTTATCATTAGCAAATCTCAAATATTCAAACATTCGGAATTACTTCAATCTATTCCTGTTGTATTTTTACAGTTTCAATCACCATTTATTTGATGAGGGAGAAAAAGCTCTACCATATCAAATAGAAATAAATAACTTTAAAATTATGCAAACTGTTCAAATTAGTAATTTTTGTGAATATTATCATGGAAAATAATAGGTTTTCAAAAGACTGAATTGTGTGTTCCAATAATATAAAACTGTGTACATTTATATAGGCAGTAGATTTGTAAAACGTGAGTAGTTCTAGGTTAAATTATAGTGGGTTAACAACTTTAAGACATAGAGTTTATTTAAAGAGTAATATGTTTTACAGTTAGAAGTATATTAGAGAGATGAGTGAAGCACATCTCTCAATGAGTAATGTAAAAGACAGACTGTCTTAAGAATTGACATACGATGGTATTTAAGACGCACCGGAACTGTGATCGGACTTTAACCCTTAAGTCCGTTTCTCATAAAAGTAATACATTGTTATTTAAACAATAGGTAATTAATATAGCTCAGCTAATCTAACAGGAAGTTAACATTAAACATATATAAGAGCGTGTAATACATTTAAACTAAAATTCTAACACTCCTCCTCACACGACATTATATATTTTTCATGCCTATTAATTCAACTAATTTAGTAAATCTATCAGTAGGCAGAGGTTTAGTAAATATGTCAGCAAGCGTAATTTCACTGGGGCAATAAACAAGTTTAATTATGTTTGAAGCAACAAGATCTCTAATGTAATGAAATTTAATATCAATGTGTTTCGATCTAGGATGATTTTTAGCATTTTTAGCAATACAAATTGCTGACTGATTATCCTCAAACAAAACGATAGGATTCTTATTAGGTACTTTAAGATCTAATAGTAATTTATTTAGAAATACAGCTTCTTGGGAGGCACCAGAGAGGGAAACATATTCAGCTTCAGCCGTTGATAAAGCAACACATGACTGTTTCACAGAGCGCCAAGAAATAATGGAATTATTTAACAGAAAGCATTGGCCAGAAGTACTTTTCCTATCAACTGTGTTACCTGCCCGGTCGGCATCAGAATAACCTATCAAATCAGAATCTTCATTACCATATGTAATGCCAAGATCAGGTGTGCCCTTTAGATATCTGAATATTCTCTTAATTGCAGACCAGTGCTTAGTGTTTGGATTGGAACAAAATTTAGAGACATTTCCAACTGCATTAGTTATGTCAGGCCTAGTTTTAGTAGATAGATAAAGTAAAGCACCTACAGCTGATTGATATTTAGTTTTATCTACTAGTTCACAATCATCAGCAGTTGGTTCCAAATGAGAATTAACATCAGCAGGATTTAATACTGGTTTACAATTATTGAATTCAAATCTATCTAATAACTCGTTGACAAATGAAGATTGATTTAATGATATTTTATTTTCGTCTTGTACGACTTTTATGCCTAAGAAATAGGATAATTTTCCTAAGTATTTCATCTCAAATTTAGCACTTAAATCAGTCTTGATTTTAGTCAGGTCATCATAGTTCTTACATGCTACAATAATATCATCTACATACACAGAAATGAAGCATGGTGAGTCATTGATTACTTTAACATAAATACATGAGTCACAAGAGGACTGAATAAATCCTAAGGATTTAAGATATGCATCAAAGAATCATTCCAACATTTGGGTGATTGTTTTAAACCATACATAGATTTGTTTAGTTTGCACACTAAATCTTCTTTTCCTGGTAGAACATAGCCTGTAGGCTGTCTAATATAAACGTTTTCTTTAAGATCCCCATTTAAAAAACCAGAATTGACATCCAAGTGATGTACAAATAATTTTTGTTTAGCAGCTAAAGATAACATGGTTCGCACCGATTCAAATCTAACTACAGGAGCAAAATTTCATCATAGTCGATTCCAGGTCTCTGTACAAAGTTACATTCCTGGAATAGAAGATTCTTTTAGATTCAACATCATACATCTTATACCCTTTAGTAACAGTGCCATAACCAAGAAACAGGCATTTGGTAGCTTTATTTTCTAATTTTGATCGTTCATCTCGAGAAATGTGAGCATAAGCAGTGCATCCAAAAAAATTTACATGCTTTACATTTGGTTCATATGGAGTTTTATTAACTAAAAATGAATTAATGCATCTATTATTAAGGTAATTTGCAGTATATAGTGCTTCCCCCAGAATTCCTTATCAATTCCTGAATCAGATAACACACATATAACTTTTTCCATAATAGTTCTATTAAATCTTTCAGCTAACCCATTTTGTTCAGGAGTTTTAGGAATAGATTGCTGGTGAATTATACCTTCATTGCGTAAATATGATTCAAACTTATTTGAGGTATATTCTCCTCCATTATCTGACTGCAAGGTTTTAATTTTCCTTTAGTAAATATTTTCAACCATTGCTTTCCATTCCAAAAACTTCTGAAACACATCACTCTTATGGGCAATAACATATATCCAGGAGTATCAAGTAGCATGATCAATAAAGGTCAGAAAATATGAATTATTACCCCTGGAAGTGGGAGTAATTTTCCCCCAGACATCTGTGTGGATTAAATCAAGAGGTTTACAATTTTTCGTAATGCTTGTAGAAAATGGTATTTTATGCATTTTCCCATTACAGCAGTGTTCACACACACCTTCTATAGCTTTTAATTTACTATCCAGACCATTTACTGATTTAGTTCGGATCATTTTAGTCAAGTTGTCGTTACCTATATGACCAAGCCTTCTATGCCATAGAAGGTTTACTTTATTTTGATCAACCGTTACAGCAGCTTTATGAACTAAAGTATTTAGATAATAGAGTTGACCAACACAGTGAGCCACAGCAATTAACTCTTTATTTTCGTTCAATATTTTACATTTATCATTTTCAAAAATAATAGATTTATTAATTATTATTTGTCATTTTTGACACTGATAGTAGATTAAAAGCTAGATTTGGCACATATGTATAATACATCATTTATTGTACATTTTCTACTTCCACCACCTGGTATATTCACAATAACAGAAACATTTCCTAGTGAAATAGCTTGCAAAACAGCTCCATTGCCTCCTCGAACATTGATAGGTTTGGTAATGTTTGCAAAATCTCTACATAAATTGTTATCACCACTCATGTGTGATGAAGAGCCTGAATCTATTATCCAAATATTACTGTCGTCATATTTGTTACAAAGAGCGCTATCATTAGCATACATTGTGTGATTAAGTTCTATATGACTTACGTTTACATCATTTGGCTGATTTTGAGTTCTGTTAGTTTGAGAATACCGTTTAAATTTAAAGCAGTCTTTCTTCACGTGGCCTAATTTCTTACAAAAAGGACACTTAATTGACTGTTTATTTACTGCTGCATCAATCTGTGTATTTGATAATGCCAAACCATCATTGGATTTAATACTCAACTTTTCAGTTTCTCTCCGGAGTGTGTCAGCTACGGTAATCCAGTTAGGAATGTCTGACTGTGCTTCAAGTGCAGTAACTAACACTTCAAACTGCTCTGGTAATGATGATAGTAGACAAATAACTTTATCCTCTTCACTGATCACTTGATTCAACAAGGCCAGCTCTTGAAAAACTTCAGTTAGTTCTTTCAAATGGGAGTTGAGTAGTTCGGGAGATTTCAATTTTAAGTTGTAGAGTTTCTTCTTCAGACGAAATTTGTTCGCCCACGTGTTTTTCTGAAACGTTTCTTGAAGGGTGGTCCAGACAACGCGTGGATCCGTGGGTTGTCCAACTAAGTACAATTGATCCGGTGAAATAGATAGTACTATATCTGCCAGAGCTTTATTCTTCTTAGTTTCATAGGCATCCTTAACCTCAGTTGAAGAGGAATCTGGTGGAACTGGTTTAGATCCATCAGCTATATCCATCAGTTTCTCTCTTAAGAGGTACATTTTCATTTGTACCCTCCATGTAGGGTAATTATTTCCGTCTAGGGGAACAATTCCCGGTAACTTATTTGAAGACATGTTTTCAAGTATTTATTATCATTCAATACTTAACAAACATAAACAAACAAAGCAGTTAAATTGATTTACTGTTTAAATGAATTGATATTTAATCAGGAATAATTATTCTAATTCATAAGAATAACTTCACAGAATATAATTATTAATATTCAAATTGGAACAGCAACACAAGTCTTAGTTCGCAAGAACCTTTTGTTGAAAGACTGTTTACCAAAGGATAAGGTCACAGATTTAAAGGTAATTTGTGACCTCTCTTGACACCTCTTCCGCAAAGAATAATGAATAATTATACGAGACAAACAAGTACATACCGAAATATCAGTCAATATTATTGACCTCAATAGCGCATTAGCAAGATATGCTTACACAAACGTTCGTGCGTATATGTGTCATTTAGCTTAACACTTTTTCACTGTACTTATTGTCACTTGATTACTGAAATATATTTCTAAGTGTTTTTAAACAAAATTTGATTTATAAACTCTCATCGTTCTGGGCCCATAACCTGTTAGAATTAGGTTAAATTATAGTGGGTTAACAACGTTAAGACATAGAGTTTATTTAAAGAGTAATATGTTTTACAGTTAGAAGTATATTAGAGAGATGAGTGAAGCACATCTCTCACTGAGTAATGTAAAAGACAGACTGTCTTAAGAATTGACATACGATGGTATTTAAGACGCACCGGAACTGTGATCGGACTTTAACCCTTAAGTCCGTGTCTCATAAAAGTAATACATTGTTATTTAAACAATAGGTAATTAATATAGCTCAGCTAATCTAACAGGAAGTTAACATTAAACATATATAAGAGTGTGTAATACATTTAAACTAAAATTCCAACAGTTCAGTCTTCATATCGCCAATACATCTGTATATTTCCCCAACTTAAACATTATAAGAGCTGATGTCCCGCTGTTTATTTCAATCATTGGAATAATTTAACTTGAATTATTGCACACACAAACCTCCATTTTATTTTTTGGTATGATTTAAATCAACCTATGATGCAAATATCTTCTCAGTTTTTGTAATTTAAAGGTCCACTCCACTCTAATTTCTTTATTACTCTCTTTATTAGAGCTAATGTTACTGCTTATAAAAGTGCGAACCATTTCCTATTTTATTCTATAGTTTTATTATAATATGTTTTATTTCTTAATTTCTTCCACCCTCAGAATTTCAAGCGAAAAAAAAGAATTCATTGAAACTTGAAAAATGCATAATTATAATAAAGCTTTTAGACATATTATAAATGGCTACCTATACCGCTATCTAAATACCATTACCCTAAAAAAATTATAGGTACCTAAAAGTGAACCTATGTACCTAATTACCATTAAATTTACGATAATTCGTGACATGTTGGAATGCAGCCTTGTTCTTCTATTGAATCTTAGAAAGAGTGAAAGTTGAATGTGAATATTTCTTATATAATTAAGTATTAACAGAATACTCGATCGATTTCTTTTCTGTTAACTGTTATATAACATTAGCTCTACCAATTTAAAGTAATTCCAGAATTATTTAAATTTAGAGTGGAGAGGACCTTTAATTGAATAATAATAGTCGCTACTCGATTATACATCAAATTTTCTCAGAAAGTGCAATGGGTACGTTAAGCGATCTCCAAAGAAGCATGTGAGATGTGATGAATTTATAATTGGATTATACGCAAGATAATTGAAGTTAGTATCACGAAAATAGTAAGGAATTTAATTACACCGAAAATATATAACATGGAGGTAGAGGAAAATTACTGTTTTGAATGATTATTTTTAATATTATCAATTTACTTTAAGTTTGGCCAACCAATTAAAAGAATGAATTGAATTTCCAATTTAATTGATTCAAGTTTAGTCTTAAAATAAGTTGATCATAACAATTATTTCAGTTTATGTTAAATATTGGTTGAATATGTTAGTGTAACTCAGCAGAAACGTTCCCTGAATAGTAAAACATTATTTCCATTCTTATTGAAGATCAAATTCTTTTCACATTGCGAAATTGTGTGGAAAAGACTGCAGTTTTGCAAGGCAAGGATATTCCGCTCGAAGGTTGATAACGAAAGCACAAAATGTATCTGTCAGAAAATATTTCAGTCTAGTATCGCAAATGTAAAACTCACTTTTCGACTTATGAATTAGCATATTTGGAAACTGAAGATATTGCTAACAGTTTTAGATATTTAATCTCAAATTATTCTGTTTATTTCAACGATAGTAAAAACCTCTATTTTTGTTAGAAATATAACTGTTTCATAGTATATATTACCAAAGATATTTGAGTATTATTAGAAAATTGAAATTGTATATACATTATAATTATACTGGATGGAGAATTATTCTGACCGATAACCAATTTTATCCTCGTCAGTTGAATAATCTTTTCTTTTTGTGTCTGTACAATAACCAATGGTTAATTTGGAACAATATACCACAGCAGCGACAGCAACACTTTCAGTTTCAAACTCTCTTGAGACTTATTTAATCCTTAGTAAAATGCATTAGTGTTATTTGAAACGGCTGAATGTTTATTTTTTTTAGAAATGATGAGCTGTATTTTTATGAAGAAGATTGATGTTGGTAAAATATGATTGGGGCTTAGGTAATTTATTGACTTTTGGGCGGTATTTAAATTTAAGGGTAAAATTTAATAACCAGCACCACAGTTGGCGGGTTAGCAATGGTCAAGCTAATAATTATTGACAGATAATGAGAAACTCTGGTTTGTGTAGTGATGGTAACTGAGTAATCCAATGATACAAAGACTCTAATCATTGATGACATTTTTTTTTGTGTGGCAGAAAATTGTGGGTAGAGAATCAGGATCTTTTCTGTTTGCTGGGTGCATTTGAAAATAATGAAAATCTATAATAATAATTTCCCTCGTGTGTTTGTTATTTATTTATCTATTTATTTACTACGGGTATTAAACATGAAGAATGTAACTATGATAAGCACGGGAATATATTGACTTGACATTTAAAATCCTTTGTTTTTATTCAATTTTTAAATGTATTTTATATATAAAATAAATTAGACTATGCAGAGAGAATTTAATTTAACCCTTTAGCGAGCCACTTTTTTGTTTTTCTGACTTTGAATAAAATCTTTGATAACTTTTTTTTTGAGTTTAGACATCAGTGAGGATATAAAAATCATTTGATGATTTTTTTTAAATTATTAAAAATAAATTGAAGAGGACACATATGGCCAGGGACTACTATATGAAAGGAGACACGAGTGTCCACCTGGTCGCTAAAGGGTTAAATTGAATTCATTAAAAGTAACCTAATAACTGATAATAATTTGGTATTGATGATGACCCGTTATTTATAACGGGAAAAGTACTCTAGTAAAATAATAAAATACTAGATTATGTGCACTCGGTAGAGCGCATACCTTCGCCTCCGCTTTGACCCGTTCTCTCCCAAAATTAAAGAAACTGCTAACTGAATAATAACCAATCGTCCCACCAAGTTTCATACAATACTTTTTGAGTTATCGAGTTATTAATGACCTTGACCTTTGACCGAATCGCTTTCAAAATTCTACCAGAACGTTCCTGAACATTGACCAATCGTCCAATCAAATTTCAGACAATTTGGTTGACTACTTTTGGAGTTGTTGAGTTACAAATGGCCTTGACCTTGACCCGATCGCTCCCAAAATCTAACAAAATGGTTCCTGTATATTGACCAATCGTCCCACCAAGTTTCATGCAATATAGTTCAATACTTTTTGAGTTATAAATGACCATGACCTTGACCTTTGACTAGGTGGTCCCAAAATTCTACCAGCAGGTCACTGAACGTGGACCAATCGCTTCACTAAATTTCAGGCAATTTGTTTGTATAAATTTTCAGTTAAGCGAATAACAGATGAGTAATAAATAAATATATAAATAAATGCCGATGAAAATATGACCTTCCCGCATTCTGCGAAGTTAATAATGGTATCATAGGTACTGCCTTTCAAAATTGAATTATTAAGTTAGAAAAAACACAGACTTGTAATATGGGATAAAGTATTCAGAAAGGTTTCTGTTTTCTGGGCGCATATGAAAATAAAATAATAATAATATAATTATAATAACAATTTCCTTGAACAAATCGGCATTATGAGGACTTGTAAGCAGATCTGTTGAATAATGGGGTAAGTTCTTAGTTATCGGACAGTTTCACATTTTCGATCATATAAGAATTATATTTCTACTCGTTAATTTAATTAGTATATCGATTTTTAAGGTTTCTCAAATTCACTTCAGATTTCCATCTTCATCATCAAGGAAGATGTCCTCATAAATCATAGGTCAGTGATATAATACTATTTGCATTGATTTCATTATTTTCAAATGCGTTCAGCAAACAGAAAAGATCCAATTAAGAATCATTGTAATAAATTATCGAGATAGTACTTCACCTAAATATTGTAATGGTAAAATTAGAACTATTTAAAAAAAATTCAAATTGGAATAA
The DNA here is from genome assembly GCA_947561585.1 of Caprella mutica. Classification (NCBI taxonomy): domain Eukaryota; kingdom Metazoa; phylum Arthropoda; class Malacostraca; order Amphipoda; family Caprellidae; genus Caprella; species Caprella mutica. The sequence continues at coordinate 55,988 of CANNZV010002310.1, read as the reverse complement.
AATTGCTTGATTTATATAATTTATTTGACATTTGATTTCAAAATTTCTATTAAAAATGGCATTAGGATGTTTTTTAGAAACGTGAAGTTAAATACACTCCTCTATTTACGAATTGAAACTTATTTAATGTAAATAAATGTGAATCAGTGCTCAGGTAAAGCTCGTACATCGAACGATCTTTGAACAGACACCCCTCTACAAAGGAGAAAAATAGTCCGTTCTTCCGGACAGCAAATTGCTACAACGACCTCTTTAAATTATATGGTTTAACAAATATTTTGTTCGTCTGTCAACTATTCAGGAAAACATTGATTATACTCCGAGGTAATACAATATACAATCACCACTTAATGTATTGTTTTTCAGATTTTAAGTATTTTGATTTAGTTACCCTTTTCCGTTACATTTTCTTTGATTAGAAAAGTGATTAGAAAAATTTAAAAAAAGGTGTAACTATTCTGTATTATATACCAAAATATACTTTATTATTTTATACCGAACAAAAAATAATAACAAGGAAATGGAATAATATATTTTTATATTGAGTTCAGTTTAATTAACTGTCATTTATTAATCTATGTATATTAGTTTGCATGTAGGTACATAAATATCTATGTAAGTGAAGTTGAAAAATAACACCCTTTTTATCATATTATGTACAGTACTGTAAGCGACAGTTATACCTACCTTATTATTTCGTACATTTATATAAGTATGTTATGCAAATATTATAAGATTTTCATTTAACAATTTCCTTTATTAATAATCTGAAATATTATTGTTCATCTTCATTAGCGTTTCTTCGAAATCTGTTAAAGAAAACTTACACAGTTTAAATCTCCAACTTAAGTAAAATCTCAGTAATTCATAGCGTCCATTGATCTGCATAGCGGACTCTTTCCTGTACATGAACGAGTTTTACCTGTAAAATGTAAATGCAGTGTATGGAGGAAGTGCAGTGATAGGCAATAACATTATTCGATTTTCCCCAAGCATGGAATTTAAGAAAAGATGAAACAATTTCTTGATGATATCAAACAAGCTGGGGACATTCTGTTGATTACCAAGAAAGCTGGGGATATTCTGTTGATATCAAACAATTTGGGGATATTCTGTTGATTATCAAGAAAGCTGGGGCATGGCTTACTTAATTATACGGCCTGATTTTCTGCCTTTCAGTCAAGAAATAGAAGGTCAATATTTTCATTTGTAATAAAATTCACGTTTTGCAACCAAATAATGCATTTTTCATTATTGATTCATTAAATATAAGGTTTCCTGATAGGTTAAAAGAATTAAAACATGTATATATTAATTAATATATATATTATGGGTCTAGGACATTTCGTCCACGGACATCTCGTCCACGGACATTTCGTCACCGGACAATTCGTCCACGAATTGCTTTATTTTGTATTTTAAAGTGCATATGGGCTATATTTCATTTTATTTTTTACTATTACATTAATAGCCAGGTATAAATATATAATATTATTATAGTGATTTAAGCCGAAACATTTCATATGAACATATAAAAATGTATACCTATCGATTACAGTTATGAAATTAGATATGCTAAACGGGTTGACTGTATCATTAAATTATTTACCTCGTTTAATATTTTGCATAAATTAATCAGTTATGAGTATCCAAAATATGGAACTGAAATAAGAAATAACAGGGTATTAACAAGACTAAAAGTGGAAATGTAAGAATGAGAATAAAATAATTACAATAGATGTAGATACTGATTATTTTGTATACTTTTATGGAAATATGGAACAGTCCGAAAGCACGGACGCGTTTACGTTTATATAATTTAACGTAGCACAAAACAGTACCAATATCTAGCTATTTACTTTATATCACATTTAATTATCAATCAATTGTTTAGTAGTATAATATACATGTATGTATTTTATGTAGTCACTGTTGAAAAAAATCTGTCATAAAAACTAATTTCTGAAGCAATAATGCTTCCAATAAGCTAATCTGAGTGCCTACTAATATTGATGTTTATGGTAGTTATTGTGAAAATACACCGTAAATAATTAAAGTTATTGTATATATAGAAAAAAATGTTTCCGTTTTCTATGTTTATGTACTATAATATCTACAAAACATGCATCGCTATTATTACAGATTTTATAAGACCGAGGTACAATAAAAGCGAGGCCTACCTGTAATAATTGAATAAAGTATTCAGTTTAATTATTTTTCTGTTGCCGGCCAGTAGGAGCAGGAGAAGAAGATTGCGATAAGAATTAAGGCAAAGACCATCAAAAATGGGTGTTTTCTACTTTTATATTGAAAAATATTATAAATAATATAGAATAAACAATATGCACACTACACATTATAATTGTAATACAAAATAAAGCATTTCGTGGACGAATTGTCTGTGGACGAAATGTCCATGCACGATATATTATATATATGATAATACTTATATATATATTTACTTATATTTATATATATAAGTACTTGAATATGAAGCACCTTATAAAACAAATATCCGTACAGCAGTATGGAATATATTAATATGTTAGATAGCAGCCTGTGTACCGTAATCTTCTCAAATCTCTGATTATAGCTTGGAGAGCAGTCATCAATCGAAGTTTTCATCATGTATAACAACTATTTATTCAGGTTGTTATTGGTATCAGTTCATAGTAATATTCAGTAACAGTGCAGCACAAGATCGGCATCACTTCCCAGAAGATATCTACAGATGTTGGGTGTGCTTTGGGGATGGGAAACTATCCAACTTCGAAGATACCTCAAATCATCAATCATCAACCCAAAGGTGCCAGGCTTTTGAAAAGCGAGGGTAGTTATTGATATGCGTCGATGCCAGGGGTGCAAGGGGAGGAATGTGATTGGTACCGCAGGGCAGTCCCTAACAGCCTGCAATCAGGTAAGCATATCAATCAGGTCAGCCGGCAATCAGGTGGGGGCCTCGTGACTTACGTCATGAGCAGTGTAGGATATGAAGAGAGAGCATAATATTATGAACTGCCTAGCAATATAGAAGCCCAGAAGGTTGCAGCCCACATGGAAGAAGGAGGATCCCCCAGTATCATAAACATTCATGGGTAGAAGCATGAAAAAGCTCAGAGGCAGATGATTATACGAGACCTCTCCCGATCGGGCCCAATGAGATCTGGTGCGGCAATTTTATCGCACGCATCCAATGGGACACAGTGGCCACAACTAATGAGAGAGGGAAGGCCCTGGAAAACCTTTTCCAAGACAATGGCCTGATAACTATCAACGACGGGAAACTAACACACTACATCAAAGTGGAGGGAAGGACGGGATGCAGATCGCCGCACCAGATCTCATTGAGTCGTACAGCAGCAGCATATCACCGTACAACATGATGGTGATAGAGAGACTGCCTTCATCACAGATGGACTGTGATAGTAGTTACTGTTTCAAGGAGCTGTACTGATTCCAGTACATTTCTCTTTGTTCATAGATGATACGCTATGACAACTTGGGGAGGAAACGCTCGTGAGGGCTTTTGTTGACAATCTGCCGCTGGCGTTCTCTGATAGAAACAAAGTAGTAGCATCAAACACTATGCATGCCGAAATAGAACAGTTGATCAGGTGAAGTGACCACCTAGAGAATGTGGCTGCCAAGATGGAGGAGAGGAGCTGAATCCTGAGGGTTTATGGGAAAAGCAGACTTGCTTGGGCTGGAGGATATATTCATTCACTGGGTGAATATGGGTCATCGGCCTGGTCCCCATGGATATCACCCACAAATATGGATAAGCTAGAGAGAAGACAGAGAATTGCTGCAAGGGCCATTGTTTGCTTAAAAAAGATCAAACCGGTGGAAACCACTGAGAGAGAGAGGTATTGTTCGACTCAATTGAGGCTCGCCTTGAGACAGCTGCTCTGATCAATTATGAAAGATTAATTGAAATCAAGAACGACGCTTTTAGGAGGAGAACGGCAGCAAATACAGTGGTCATACGAACGAATAAGAGGGACTGGAGAAGGGAATGCGAGAAGATCACTGCAGGCATGGGAGTTCTGATGAATGCCCTGCAACCCCAGGAGTGGGTGGCAACCCAACAATTAATAAGCCTCGGAGAAGAAGTTTTTCTTGCCAAATTAAGGAAGGAGAGACGAAGAAGACGGACTCAGCAGAGACGCAGCTGCTGGAGGCGAGATAATGTGTAACACCCACTTTTCTTGATGTGAAATATAACCCATGGTTTACGTTCACGGCCTATGTGTAGGATGTGGCAACCAAGATGGATGAGAAGAGCCGATTCGAAGACGCTAAAGCGAGGAATATATCCGTAAATCATGGCAACCAGTCCGAGGTGGTGATATTCACAGATGGATATTGGAAGGAGCAAAGGTTTTGGTATCTAGAGGAGAGATAGTTGAAATCCAATGGGCTGTAGCTGCGACAGAGTACTGCAGCTCTTTCTAAACAGGGACGGTCACAATGCAGGAAGTAGCAATGTGGCTTGAAAGAGATCAGATAAGGGAGATCGCAACCATTATCAATGACAACAGATCCCTAGTAGACGAAATACTGGGGGAGGCCATACTACCAGAAGTCTGATCGCTGCAGGAAATACTGTGGAGGTTGCACGATGGGGACAGAAGCACACAGATATGCTGGGTTCTTAGTCACTGTGGCCTTCCCGACAACGAAATGGCAGACGTAATTGCAGCCGAAGAGGTTGGCATGAATCTGGATGGAATTACCATCTTTGGAGCTCCCGAGAGGCGGTCATTGAAAGAGAGCTAAAGATGGTAAGAACACTATTATATCCTAGACTAAGAGAGGTCTATAAAACCAGCTCGATGGAAGATGAGGAGAAAGAACACCTCAAGAGAATACAACGAGTGAGACTGGCCCAATTCCAGGCTGACACCACACAGAGCTGCGCAGGTGGGAGAGGATGGTGGACAGGAGTGAGACGGCACGGACCAGGTTGTACCGAGCTTAGAAGAGGTACATATTCTTAGGAGAATATGTCCAAGACATATATGGGTGCAATACCCAGAGTTGGAGGACCTAAGGAGGAGACACAGCATAGATGAAGATATAATGGAACTGGGAAAGAACCCGGTCCGGTGGAAGCGCTTTTCAGCAGTATGTGGAGGCTTTTCTTAGCAGTATGCGGAGGCGTTTTTCAGCAGTATGTGGAGGCGTTTCTCAGCAGTTTGCGGAGGCGTTTCTCAGCAGTATGCGGAGGCGTTTCTCAGCAGTATTTGGAGGCGTTTCTCAGCAGTATGCGGAGGCGTTTCTCAGCAGTAGGCGGGGGCGATTCTCAGCAGTAGGCGGAGGCAATTCTCAGCAATATGTTGAAGCGCTTTGAAGCATAAGAAGAAGACAGTAACATCTGCCTCCTCCGCTGAGTCGCCGTATATATTTACCTGGCATCATCCTTCCTCCATCCCCAGCTTGCTCCTGCCACTCTGCTCAGTAGCCCGTTCCTGCTACTCATCCTCTCCGTTACGTTATCTACATGGCTACTGAAAGTGAGCCTCCTGTCATAAGTCACCCCGAGGAACATCTGGTTATCATCCCTCCTGTGGAGGAGTATGGTGGGACTGGAGTCAACAGCGGAGTGCAGGTTGTGCGGGGAGAAAGAGGAGAGTAGTGAGCACCTGTGGATGCGGTGCCCGGCGCTGGAGGAGAGGAGGAGGAAGGACGGAGTTGGGAGGATCTTTGGAAAGCTGCTAGAGGACCCGGTCCGGTCTTTGGCAACCCGCAGGATGATCCTGAGTCGCCTAAAATAAATAGCAACAACAACCGTAATAGTAACACATATGGAATGCAGGATGCAGGTGTTTACCATTTTTAAAAAAAAAAGCTTGTCCAGTTTATTTTATTTCAACGCCTTGACGTTGTCCTTTATAACTGCATCCATTGACAGCTCCAATTTATTGTTGAAAAAACAATCGTGGTTGCTCGAATCAAATAACAATGAATGTCCGAATGGTAAATTTAACAAGATATTTCAATTTCGTCGAATAGTTCTTTCAATATATCTATACTAATAATTTCCTTAGTGTGTTTATTTATTTGGTGTCCGCTTTTACTCGACGGGTATTAATCATGAAGAGTGTAATCATAATACGCATGGGAATATATTGTTATGAAATTTATATTCTTATGTTTTAATACATTTTTTAAATATATTTTATCTATGAAAAAAGTATAAGTTTATGCAGAAAAATATATTTTATTTGAATTCACTAAAAAAACTAACAGGAAATGAATTACTATTAAAGACCCGTTATTTTTAACGGGAAACTACACTAGTTTGAATATAAGTTGACCAGCGTAACGGGAAGGAAGTGTAGATTTCTGAATTACTGCCGAAGTTGCATCCAGCATAGCAATTACCGGGAAATTACAATGCATTCTTACATGGTCTTCCTTTGGTAATTGAAAAACTGCGCCTGTACTTTTCCCACAAAAAATTAGAAAAATCGACCGAACACTTAGTAACCATTTTTTAATGTAGAATGTATGTAGAGAAAATAAACTGAGAAGTGAAAAGAAATTCCAAATTCAATCCAATAAGTAAGATCTAGCAGTATCCTGACTACCAATTATTTATATATGCATTAAAATTATCTTGGTTTTCTAGAATTTCAATTTACGAATTATAAATTATTACAGAAAGCTGTTGCAACGATGTTGAAAAAAATAGACCTTCTATTTTTTGACGAAAAGGCAGAAAATCGATTACAGGAAAGTTACCGTCCTCAATTCTCGCAGGATTGTTCCTCGCACTCAATTCTCGCATGGAAAGTTCCTCGTAACTCAATTCACGCATATATGTAAATTTCAATTTAAGTTATGTTTATTGATATTTCTTTTTCTTTAAGGTTAACAAACGGTTTGACAACTGGATGCATATATTATAATGGATAGAAAAAAATTCAAATAATTTTTACGTAACGTCTAAAAAAAGTCTATTCCTCGTACATATTCTAGGACATCTAGAGCAGCAATTTGAGTGTAGACCTTCCTTCCCTTGGTAGGCATTTTACCAGCAACTAATTGTTCAATTTTCTATTCGGTTAGGTTTTCCTCTTGCTTGATGCAGTTCATAATTTTCCATATATTTGGATTTGTTTATTAAAAGCCCTATGCCCTCCTTTGACATTATTGTTGGTTCTTAGTATAATTTCATTAACAAGGATATATGCATTCCACATTTCTATAGGATATTTGGGAGACCTGTGATGTCCTCTTCTGTCTAGCCGTCCAAGCCACGTATCATCGAAATAAACAAGGAATCTTGAGCCTCTGAAGGATTTGCACCTCGCACACACATCCAAATCCGGACCTTTTCTGTTTGCTGGGCGCACGGACACTAATCGAAATGAAATAATAAATAATAATGATATCATACTTAATGACTTCTGATTTCTAATGACCTCTGCTTTATGAGAACACCTCTCCTTGATAACTTATTTTCTAAATAAGTTATTTGATTTCACAATGTCTGTTTATCCAATGAAATTGTTATTATCGTTAGTTATATTGTTATTATAAATGCGCTTAAGAAAAGATATTGTTATCATCTTTATATTATTTTTTTATTATCCTATGCGCCCACGAAACAGAAACTTCAAAATACATTATTTAATATATCAGTCTGTATTATTTATAATTAAATAAGTCCATTTTAAAAGTCAGTAAGTACCTATGATACCATTATAATTTATTATTTCATTTCGATTATTTTCTTTGCGCCCAGCAAACAGAAAAGATCCCCAAATCCTACCCCAAAAGAAATTAATGTCGAAACAACAATCGTTACTTAATTTCTATTATTTCATATATTCAGTAATACTATATTATTTCAATACTTCCAGTAATAATACATAATCTCAATTTCATATTTTCAGTAATACTTATTTAATATTCCCTTAATTAAACAAGCCTGTTTTTTTTAACGTAAATCATGTCTATCTAGTTTCTTATTATTGTTATAATTTTTCATATCATTGTTACATTATGAATTAAATTATATCTGCGGTGAATTGAGTTGCGGTGAACTTTCCATGCGGTGAATTGAGTGCAAGGAACTTTCCGCACACCCAGAAAATCAGGCCGTATAATTAAGTAAGCTATGGCTGGGGATATTCTGTGGATTATCAAACAAGCTTTAGGGATATCCTGTGGATTATCAAACAAGCTTTAGGGATATCCCCAAGAGAGAATTTTCATCCATGGCATTTCTTATCGTGACAAGGTAATGATTAATGGAGCAGTCAATCCAAAGAACAATGGCAGCGACTTTGCCATACAATGTTAGCTTTTCTCTCGATGTTTTATGAGTCCAGAGGAACAAGAGTCTCCACTATTGGTAGACACGGAGCTGAATAAATATTAGTGAGAGTTATAGGTTCACTAATCACTTTTTATTTCAACATCTAACATATCCTATCAATGATAAACTGCATTATTATGAGGAAAAAATTACAGCCATTTTTTGAGGATAAGAAATCATTCTTTCATGATTTCTCATAAAAAAATGAACAATTTTAATATATAATCACTTGAATCTTAGAATATCGTTAAAATGAAAGTAATGCATTGATGATATTAATTCTATTATTCATTTTTAATAGTCCATTTTGTATCTTCATGAACATTTCTATTAATGATGAAAAAAAAATGAATTGGAGTACAAACATTCTCTCCTAAATCCATCAGAGAAGAAATTAAAAGCACGAAAATTATAGGTGAACTTTAAATTAAATGCTCTTCTAATTTGTGATAATTACCAGAAAAACTAGTAATATATTACTTGAATTAATTTCTCTAATAAATAGCTCTGATATAATGGGGTTAGGAATGTTTCGCTCTGAGGAGCACAGATCTTGTAAAGTGGTATGATTGTTGTTGTTAAATTTAATCTTCTTTCTTCAGAAATGAACATAACTTTTTATTTGTATATATACCTAATTTATATTTTACATAAATAATTATCAAACCTTTAATGAATAACTTTCTAAACTATATAAGAATTATAATAACTTATAATAAAAAGTGGATGAAAGAAAATAGAAACACCAAACAGTCTTGAAATGGGATGATCGACAATATTTTTTGCATTTATTTCTCTTTTAACCGTCTCCAGAGTAAAAGTGTTGCGGTAAGTCAGTTAGCTTTACTAACAATGATATTATATAACATCATCAAGCTATGAATAATTGTATATATTCTGCATAGAATTTCCATGAAAATTAATATCTATATTTGCTGATACAGAGTGGCTAATTATTCACTCCATTAAATATTCTCCTTAGCGGGTACTTAGAAGTAATTTAAGTACTTGGTTCTATTCAATAAATATAATTGAATTAGTAATTAGTATAGTTATTGTACATTGTTTATTTTAATAAATTAAAAAGTAAAATCTCAATAAATATTTCATTAGGTCCATATTAATTCCCAGTAGCATTAAACATTGCTTCAAAAAAGTTAATTGTTCCAATTTAGGAAAGTTTCGCGCTTCTTTGTTTTCAGGTTTAGATTGAGTAGGCAACACATGAATGATTATAATCAAGGTACTAATAATAATAACAATTTGAGGAACGATTATTTATGCATCAAAGTTAGAAACTCTGGCCTGGTTTCTTAGTTTGAAGTGAGGTCTTAATTCGAGATGAGTTGAGAGAGACTGGCAGAAAAAAGTCTTCCTTAATTGCTGAAGAATGTTGCGAAGGCTAAGTTTGTAATTAGATTATGGAAGTAGAGTGATACTTAAAGTAAGAAGGGAATATGTCATTGGATATTATATTATTGAATGTTGGTTTATAAAGTAATCATATAACAATTTTAACATATGCATGATTATAGTAGTTTCAATTCGTTTAATTTATTCAAGTATGATAGAATTATATTTTCATATTAAAAAATAATGTTTTAATAAAATATATATTTAATATTTAGATTAAAGTATGGTAATTCATGACTTTGATGGCTTCTGAAGTCTAATAAATCACGATAATTCTATCATTTTTTAAAATTATTTTCAAATTTTATGTAAGGTTAAGGAAAGTCACACTTGTTAATTTTTAGAAGATTGTTTCATTTTAGTTGATTGGAACAATGTAAATAGGAGTTTAGATTTGCCAGACCAATAGAAAAATGTGAGAATGAATTAGTTTATAGTGATATAATATATAGGCAGATAGATATAACACTGATAATATTCAGTTTATATATTGTACTATCGTCCTATATAGACTTTTTGTGTGAAAGATTTTTGTATTATTTTTATTTTAAATGTTGCGACTTTTAAAAAGTTACGTAGTTAGGGACATTAAGGGCCCGGTCACACGAGCGTTTTTGCACAGCGTTTTCGAAGCGTTTTTGAATTTGAGGAAATTATTGTTATACCCATTTCATCTGTATCCATGTTACGCGATGCTCTTGGAACGTTAAAAACGATCCAAAAACGCTCGTGTATGCATATTTTGTTCGTTTTCTCCATATATTTTTTATTGATTTGAAAACGATTTATATAGAGAACTCTTTATCGAAAAATATATAAGCCAGCAAATTCCTCAATAATAATAATGAAATTTGTTTTAGTTTCAATTATGGATATTGTGTTCGGTAGTAATTTTTCTACACAATAATGCTCTTTTATTATTATGATAATTTTTGAGTTCATTTTGTTGGAATTTGTTGAGTAATTAAAACTTGAGAGCAGTTCATCCCAGATAGAAAGATATGATGGAGTGTAGAGAATTTATCAAGTAGAATCTGCTCTACCTAAATTTTCGGTGCTCCTACCATCAAATTTAATTTGACAACTTATGTTAAATTATATATACAATCACAATCATATGACTATATCATAATTAGTAATATAATTTTATGCAAAGATAAATGCACTTCAAAACAAAAGAATGAATTAGATTTTCAGGTGGCTATTCGAAAGATACATTTTGATATTTGAATACATGAACTATTTTTTTCAATTCTCTCCATTACACGTGGGAGATAATTTCCATGGTAATTCATATTATAATTTGTACTGTATTCAGACCTTTGCTGAAATGCTCGCTTCCGCAGGCATAGAGCGATATAATGAACTGCTGAGGGATTTTACAGGCTTGACAGAAGCTCAGCTTATTATGTCAACAAAGGATTCACAGATTGTATAATTGGGTACGAAAACACTAATATACATCGTCGAGACAGATTTAGGCTAGAGATGTCAGAATGACATCAGAATAATGATGTTACTTTTTTTATATTCCAATAGAGTACAATGTATGGATTTGCAACATATGAAGGGTTTGAGCAATAAAAAGGAAACACCTTGCAAGTATTCCATGGAATTCACATTTGTGCAGTTATTGACATACAATTTTTGGGGAACCTTGGTCCTGTAGGTGTTCTTTGAGCTCTACAGTGATTTAAGGAGCCGGGGTCTTGCTTTAGAGTCTGACGGCTCTCTTCGACAACATTGGAATTAAGTCACACTTGTGGTTTGATGAGCAAGTTTTTCCCTTTAAAAGAAGTCGTTAATTTTGACGTCAAGCATTCGAGTAGTTTCTGTCACACATTTAGCACCTGTTCTACGATCAATAACAATTTATGGTCTTTGAAAGTTCCAGATGTTTGCCATTTTTCATAACCATTTTTTTAAATATCTGAATAAACAGATATTTAAAGAACACTGTTATTTTTTAAATAACAAAAACATGAAACTATGCCAATCTTTCCTTTCTGCAATATGTTCAAAGTTTATGAAAGCAAAATGTTAAGTTTTACATATTTTCATCTCCAGGATATATTTTTGAAGAAATTGATTCCGTTAAAATGTGTTCCTAGAACAGCTGTTGAACTTATACGAATAGTTTTTCCGATTAACTGATTAATAGCACCTGAAAACAGTTTTTTGAAAGGGAACCCATTTCAAGTATCCCAATAGATACATAATTTCTCAAGAACATGTACATATACATTATTTCGCCTGAAAGCGAATGGCATGCAATGAGCAGAAAAAGAGTTCTCTTAATAATAATGATTCTTTTGTAATATACAAGCGAAGCAATGGCAACATTAGCAAATTTGACGTTTCTTATCATAACGACTTCGTTCCCATTATACTGTCCAGGCAGAGACACGTTCATTGTCCGCAGAACAATGATTGTTCAGGTGAACGGACAGTGCGATAATAGAACGAGAGCGAATGCCTTAATAATTTACCATTACAAATCAAAGAGCAGAATCAATTCAATTTCTCGGTGTTTATAGACCATTGTTAAACTATCCTCTCATCTCCAATTAAATAATAGTTATTGCTTCGGTAAAATAGATCTAAAGAATTCGATTTCGGTAACAAGTAAACAAGGTATCTGAAAGCTGCCATTATATTAAACCGCTAATATCTTATCTTTTTTGTACGCTAATATCGTATCTTTTTTGTACGCTTATATCGTATCTTTTTTGTACGCTAATATCGTATCTTTTTTGTACGCTAATATCGTATCTTTTTTGTACGCTAATATCGTATCTTTTTTGTACGCTAATATCTTATCTTTTTTTTACGCTAATATCGTATCTTTTTTGTACGCTAATATCGTATCTTTTTTGTACGCTAATATCGTATCTTTTTTGTACGCTAATATCGTATCTTTTTTGTACGCTAATATCGTATCTTTTTTGTACGCTAATATCGTATCTTTTTTGTACGCTAATATCATATCTTCAAAGAATCACTTTAGTAGAAAATATGAACCCATGTATCTTCCATCTTCTCATTTCGTTATAATTGAGGATCTAAGGTGGATTTAGAAGGTAATTTACATAGACTCTCACAATGGTGTCGGAGTAAATTTGATAAAACAAATAATCATCTTTTGAAAACGTGTACTCTATTGAATTAATTAAACAATATAGAGATAGCTGCATGGGCACGTACCGAAGTATTTAAAAAATGATTCAATTTTTATGGCTTTTTGTTTTAATTCATTTCTATTTTTATATTCCTCACTTCATTCAGATTCTTTTATTTTTGCAATTATTTTGTGAGCAGTTGAGGGAAGTCTGAACATTTTACAGCAAATGTCACTGAAAATACAACAAAGAAGTCTATCGATCTCTTCTATCTGATACTCCCTAAGTAGTTCGATAATTTAGACTCTTAATTGCTATAAAATATTGTAAAAGTAATGATTAAATTATACATATCTAGGTTGCAATTAAATTTGATGAGCATTTACTATGACAGACTCACTGAGCAATTAATAAAAATTTACGTTATTTTCATTATTAAGTCGCAGCTCCAATTATAAATGCTGAGCTTCACTCAACACTATCGCCCACTTCACATGAAGGGGTGCAAAGCGAAGGAAGAAACACTCTGACGCAGCACATTGCATTGACGGAACACACGAAAAGTAGTGCGTGTTTATCTTTGGTTATTAATCGTGATGTAGAATACTTATAGCAACGTAACATCTATCTACAATCGCCATGGAATGTATACTAATAGATTTTGATTAAAGAACCAAATTCGAATTTTCCAATTTATTAAGTCTCAAAACCAATGTTATTTTAATTTCTAATAATAAAATATGTTGTTCCGGACGCTAATGTATAAGTTACTTTAGTGGTGGTTACTGTAATAGGTTGAACACTTACAAATGAGAATCATTTGACTGATAGGCCCTCACTTGCTAATGCGATATTGTGATAATGTTGCAGGCAGGCGAGATGTGAGAACATAACAATGCTATAGAGTAGGCATTGTAATGCTATGGAGTAGGCATTGTAATGCTATGGAGTAGGCATTGTAATGCTATGGAGTAGGCATTGTAATGCTATGGAGTAGGCATTGTAATGCTATAGAGTAGGCATTGTAATGCTATGGAGTAGGCATTGTAATGCTATGGAGTAGGCATTGTAATGCTATGGAGTAGGCATTGTAATGCTATGGAGTAGGCATTGTAATGCTATGGAGTAGGCATTGTAATGCTATGGAGTAGGCATTGTAATGCTATGGAGTAGGCATTGTAATGCTATGGAGTAGGCATTGTAATGCTATAGAGTAGGCATTGTAATGCTATGGAGTAGGCATTGTAATGCTATAGAGTAGGCATTGTAATGCTATGGAGTAGGCATTGTAATGCTATGGAGTAGGCATTGTAATGCTATGGAGTAGGCATTGCAATGCTATGGAGTAGGCATTGTAATGCTATGGAGTAGGCATTGTAATGCTATGGAGTAGGCATTGTAATGCAATGGAGTAGGCATACTATAGTAGCTGGCAGAGTCTAGCGAGATGATGCGAGAAACATTCTTGCGCTTGGATCTCGCATCTTTGAGCAGACAGGGTGGGACCGCAGTATGCTTTTAGATTTTTAAGAGTAGATGTGCATTGTTCATGTTCTGTTGATATATATGGAAGTTTCAGAAGAATTTTACAGTGCACCCTTCATAGTAAATAATATACAGTAGAACTTCTCTGCTACAGACTTTTGATTTGGTCATAACAGAATTTTTTTTTATCAAAGATGGTATGTTGTAATTTTACATAGAAAATGTTAACAGCTTGGATGAATTATAATATCTATTTATAAGGTAATGAAACAAACGGATTCATTCCATTATCAGGGATAGTTCAGCCATTTATAATTATTATTTAGTAACAAAACAACATCCAAGAAACACCTACTAAATTTCTTTCAAATCTAGGACGTGTATCTAAATCATTCACCCGTAAAAAGTTCATTGACAGCGTTCTTAGAAAGTGTAAAAACAGTTGACATAAAAAGTGTTCTTTCATTCAATACTTGATCTATACATTATATATTGTCTCATCAAATTTGTTGAAAATTATCATTTTTTTTTTGCTGAAAAAGTGTCTATTATTGGTACTCTTGTATCAAATGTATTTGGTGCTACGTGCCTCATGATTTTTTTTTTCACACAGATAAAAATATGAAAATTAATGCATTTATAGTTTATAGAATTTGTAGATGGCAGAGCAACAAAAAAAACGTATTCAAACTTTCAGAATTGACATTTCACCTAAATTTTGTACGTTTTTGGCTCTCCTGAAAACGGTGAATTTTCAATCAAAAATGAAGAGAGATATAAATAAGTTTCCACTCTACAAGAAAAAAAAAAGACAGTTCTAAAATCCTCGAAGGATTTCTAACAAAGTAATAGATACATTTTCAATTTTTACTCTACTTGTTTTATCACAGTTCAGGACTAAAACTTTAGGGTCTCTTCGAAAATTTCAGTTCGTTATGAAAAAAATCGGTTATCCAAAGAAAATCAGAAAAAATGGAAATTCAGGGCTTCTATCACTTTATTAGAAATGCTCCAAGGATTTTTAAACAACTGTCTTTGTTTTTTGTTCTAGCATATATACTCATAGACTTCTTGATTTTTTTTAATTATATAATTTTTTTAATTTTTAAGACGATAAATTTTCAATAATATGTCGTAATAAATTTTTGCATATGTTGAACATATAAGTGCTTTTTTTCTCTTATTTTTGTATAATATCAATTGTACTCGTAATTCTAACCTTATTATAAATGGTTAGGATATATTGAAATATATTTCATTTTAATAAGTTTATTATTCTGTTTCCCTTTGTTCCCTACTCAAAATACATTTAAGTACATTGTCTAACACTTTTCGCGAAGTTTATTGTGTGGAGGAATTTGCAAGACACCTTTTGTCGACAAGCTTCAAAGCCATTCTACATACTTCTCACATCAATCCTTTTCTGTACGGTTCTACTAATGAGAATAACAAACTTCCATTGAATCTAACTATTATGAACTATAGTTTAGGCTTACAATTGAATAAAAAGAGCAATTTGATTCTATATGTATATATCCTATAAAACTGGTAAAACCTCTAAATCGATAGGTTTACTTTTAGGTGAAGAATTATATTTCACATGACAGTCTTCGTAAACTGTATTATTCATTTTTGTATAACTTTAAATCCATTATTGAAAAATAAGGGGAAGTGGGTCAAACATTTCAATTACTTGATATGTTGTAAAATAAAGTCATACGGTACTGATCACTCGAGTTGAGACAATATGCACTGCATATTATGCGGGTGACACCCATTTGAGGTAAAATATTATGATAGAACCCAATTTAGAAACAAATATTTTAGAAACAATATGATTGAAGGAAAATTAAATGAAGTATCATGATTTAAAGTAAAATATTTACGAAACCTCTTTTTTGGATACTACTAAAATGTAGTAAAACAATTTGAATTATTTTTATTTGGAAAAAATTATTTAGAACTAAATATTTCAAAATATTCTATTTAGGAAAATATTAAGTTCAGTAAAACAATTTGGAATCTCATTTAAACAAGTAAACTATTTAGAAATAAATTAATTAAGAAACGATCAGTTTGGAAGAAAATTTTATGGAAACATCTAAAGTGAAATAAAATAGAATAGAAACCCCTAGAATGGCGTAATGTTAAATCGAGTAGTGTTCTTTGGAGTACGTGTAGTTTGGTGGAGTGTATTTTGGTGTAAAATTAGGCTCCGCCCGCCCGTCACGCTAACGACCGCCCACTATTACGTCATTAGTTGTTCAACTCCGTTTAATTTACTGTTGAGTACTGTTCATGTAATTTTATTTGCATTTTGATACTTTGGATATCATATTATTGCTTCTATATAATTTAAGAATTCATTATATAGTATTAATAAGTTTACCAATACAAACCATTACTCTCTTATATGAACCGCCCACAACTGACGTCATTACTTAATTTGCATCCTATGTTATATTGTGCTCATCTCTGATGAGTTAATTCTCTATACGGCTACAAAAATTATTAGTAAGTTATCAATTAAATTTAGGTATATAGTTTTAAATTGAATTGCTAAATAATATTTATCGTAATTAGCATTAATATAATGATTAAATGCTGTTGTAAAGATTAAACAAGTCTACCCTTGAAATATTAACCAGCCATAGAAAACTATTTATCTCAATAGGATAACCCTAAATTTGATTTAGATTCTATTAATCGGTCTAAAGATTTCTATTCTGTCGAAATCGATATAAAACTTCCATATCACAAACAATAAAACTACAAATATAGAATAATTATTATATCTGTGTTTGTCCACCAAATTCAGAACTAAGAAAATATAAATAATTGTATGTATACCTAGGTATGTACTACATATTTATATTCTGTTAACCATTTTTTCTATTTCATTAATTATAACATATTTTTCACGTTTTTAATCCATGAAAGTTTATAATCGGGGATGTTCTGGGTTGTATCTTTTATTTTTGTTCTATCCACTTTACCGATTTTTAATTGTTAAAGAAATAGTTCGTAACCCTACATATTCCATAGTCATGTGAAGTAAATAATCGGTAAATTTGTCATTATCTAGGAAGGTTGTAATCTAAAACTTCCTATTTATTTACAAACTTCTATACCAGCTTCCTAGTTAACGAAAGCCTTCTATAGAATATTAAATCTTTTATATAAAAAAAATAATGCTCTCAAAAGTATCCTCTCTCTAAACAAAAACATATCGTATGAGTTTTTCTCTTCTCCATAGTTTCCGTAAAATAACGTTCAAAATAAAATAAAACATGTTTGAATTCCCAAATCTTCTGAACACAACCCGGTGGATAGGACTACCATAATCTATTTTAAGACCTATTTTCTGCACTTTGATGAGAAATTTCATGGTCACTTTTTGAGTTACATTTGGAAAGATAGAGTATTGGTGTAACTTTGATACATGTGCAATGTATAGAAAGCTGTTAACTAGAAAAATGTTAATGTATGACATGTTGTCATTAACTAGGAAGCTGGTAAAATACCAGCTTCCAATTAGGAATTTACAAAATAATCCTAAAGCTTTAGTTAAATAATGGATTGAATGAAGCAAATTAATTAATAAAGTGATAACAAATTCAATATTTTAATCAACTATAATTAAGCTATGAGAATATTACCAAGCAACAGAGAAAATCAGAATCATCAATATGAATAAAATTCATTTTTACACTAGGTATACAGATATTTAATAGTTTATTAAACTAAACATCAGACTCAAGTCTGTGTTCCTCGTGTCTCAAATCTAAATAAAACAATGATAATCAATAAAGTTTAATTAATAGAATGGGCAGGCAAGGAAAAACAGCACACATACGAAAGGCAAATATGTGTAGTGGTCTAGGAGAAAAGTGAAAAACCTAATGATATAATAACTTAATGGTTGGTGTTAAATGTGTTCAGAGCAACTAAAACACTAGTGCAGTTCACGGGGGGATATAAGTTCAGAGTTTTCTCAACTGACACTCCTATCACTTACTTGTAGCTCTGCTTACGATTGTTTCACAGGATATTTTTAAGTGAAACACATTTTTTCATCGGAAAGTAATTTAATAACAATTAATTAACTTATGGAATGTAACATACTGATGAATTTAGAATCAAGATAGCAATAATTAATATAAAATATTTCATTGAGTGTTCTATCCATCGTAATTAAGGAAAAATATTACTTGTAAGAAGTATTATTTCATTTACATACTCTAACTTAATAGGCTGTACTATCCCATCTTACCATATCTTCTCTCTTACTGTGGGACAGAGAAGGGACATCCCTCGCTAGCGAGAGACGTGGGATTTCAGACGTCTGAAATCCCACGTGTTCCAATGTCTGAAATCACACGTCTTAAACAAGCGGGATGTCCCAAATCTGTCACGCGGGGAATACTCCACGTTTGTCCTACGCGGGATATTAAAAAAGCATATTCCTAATATGATATAAAAAATTCTCTGTATTTTGAAAAGTTGACATCTATAGTTTATAACCTCTATGTCAAACGTTTGATAATTAGATATTTTGACTGGACCGTGAGCGGAGCATCACTGCCAGTGTGGATTAGCAACGCCCCAGTCACAGTCCAGTAATATTTTGTGTGTTTTTTCTTGAATATTTCTATACATATACCGGGTGCTCAAAAAAACCCGGACACATTTCAAAGTTTAATAACTTAAAAACTAAGCAACATATTTACATATAATAAACAGTAAATGAAGAGAATAACTGGGAGTTTTATTTACATTACCATGTAAAAAATGTCAAACTAAATTCTATACTCGATGTGGTCTTCATTTCAGTCGATGCATTCAGTAATCCGGCGTTTGATGTTGACAACGACACTTTCACATGTTGCTCTTAGAATGTTGTGAACGAAGTCCTCAATTTACCTCAGATTTTCTGGTTCACTTTTTGGGACATTGGTGAACACTTTTCTTTGCAATATCCCCAGAGAAAAAAAGTCTAGAGGACTGAGGTCTGGAGAACGTGAAGACTATGGGAAGTCACTTCTCTTGGATATGATCCTGTCATTAAACATCTCTTCAAACTTCATCATAGTCTCATTCGCCGTTATACCGTATAAAGAGTCAACTTAAGGTCTTTTTTAAGCATTGTTAACATCGATGATGGTTTCATTAATGAAGCCTCTACTCTCTTTCTGTAACTTTCATTAGGGTCTTCAAAAACGGACGCTTCAGAGCGCTCAGCGCACTGATACTGGCTTCCAGAGGCTCCATTATTGTGATTGATAATAAATAGATTTGAAGAAGGTTTTTAATTGTGTTTTTTTTTATGGTGCATAATGCACATTGAAGTGAAAACTGAATTTTCCCTGCGTTAATACGAGAGAACTTGCAAGATAATAAAACTCTACTAATTAGCTCATTTCCTGTGGTGAATAAAGATTTCCTGTGGTGAATAAGGCTTGCCTGCAGGTTTCGGCTTACTTGACAGGGTTAAAAATTAGACAAATATATAGAGCATAGGGTAAATCTGGTATACTCAAAGCAAACTCCCAAGCCTAAGCTTTATTTTTCAGTTTAGTTTATTTGAAAATGTTGATTAGTTTGAAAGTTATTAAACTTTGAAATGTGTCAGGTTTTTATTGAGAACCCGGTATATATTACGCGCATTTGATTGATCTGAAATATAGTTATTGCAGCCATCGACCGATGGCACAACCATTTATCCATTGTTGCGCGTTCGAATGAGAAGATTATTTTAAATAATGCATCTAATTGGCAAAATTTATCGCATAACTATATCGATTAATAGCGCACCTAACAATCGATTTCTGCGCGTTCGAATGATAGGGATTATTTTAGTTTATGCATTTAATTGTCTTGATTTCAATTGAACGATATTGTCAGCTATCGGTCGATAGCTGCGCTAACGATAGATCAACAGATTGTGAAGCGAAATCGGTCGATATTGCAGATCAGTCAAACGCGAGTGACATATATAATACTTCTTATACAGATTTTTTCAAAAGTTCCAATAGTCATTCGAAAATAATAGAAAAATTTAATTTTGTCATCTATTAGATGAGGATACAACGAGTAGATATCCTTCACACTTCCTATCTTTTAGCATAGGATGAACTCAAAATATCTAGTTTTATGTTTTCTCTCATCTTGTTCACCATGAATTGAGTGCAATGATAATCACTGCAAAATCAGATGATACGGAAGGGACGGGAGCGAGAGCGGACCGTGACCGAACTGAACATGTGTATGCACAAGGATGAGACCGGACCGTGACTGGAGCGAGAGCGGAGCGATGGTGTGGATCAGCCCTAAAGGATTGAATAGAGATTTAAGGTCTAAGGAGTGCTTAACGATACATCAAAAGAGTATCCATAGAGTAGCAGATGATAGGATTAAGTTTAGTTGTAGCAGGTGTGGAGTGGCTCGAAAACAGAGGAGGCTAGAAAGAGCCACATGGAGAAGTGTGTGTTGGTTGGATGGAAATAGGATGCAATGTCATAAGTGCAGGAGGAAATTACGAAGCTTAATTACACATGACATGTTACGAATTGCATAATAACACAGTCTTCTTTTTCTGCTTTAAATAAAAGAAGCTAAATTAACATAATTAGAAAACAACACGTATATATGGTGGATTTCACACCCGCTTTCTTTCACTCATGGTGAATAAGTCACTGTTAAAATTTCCCCTTGAAATGTCCTCTCCACTCTAAATTTTAAAAATCAAGAATTGCTTTTAATTTGTTGAGTTGATGTTTTATAACTTATCACAGTTAGCTAACAGAAATGAAATCAATCGATTATTTTGTTCACAATTAATTATATAAGAAATATTCACATTTAATTTTCACTCATTCTAAGATTCATTATAAGAAAACGTACGAATACTTAGTAGGTATCTCTCGGACATACATACCAATTAAATACAAAGTGTTTCAAAATTGACAGTTAAATTAACAAGATGGTATGATATATGATAACTATTATTAAGAAATACTTAACTAGGTACTTGCATTCTTTATATGGATCCATTGGCTTGAAATCAGATTTGTTATTGTTTTGAATTTGTCGGATCTAGTTAGCCTATTGTATAATTGGGACTTTTTCTTGAGTTAAAGTTTAGAAGGTAGAAGCAAGAACGGAACAAAAAACTATAGAACCAAATTAGAAATGGTTTGCATTTTCATAATCAGTAACCCTAGAAAATGAGGAAAATTAAGAGAAATTAAGGAATTAGAGTGGAGGGGCCTTTAATTTAGACTAATTTCCGAACAAATTACTTCTAATAACCTCTTCTGGATAAAAAAATACTAATGATTAATGTACATTGTTAAGTTAAAATGAAATAATCACCACTATTTTTTACTTTTAAATAAGTATAGCTACCATGATTAGTTGAATAATTGTCATATTTTATAACAAAAATAGTCATCGTTCCACTGGGCACCAAACTGAGGTGAGACTTTGCCCATCGTTTTTCTACTGGGAATAATTTCCTGCAGTTTCCACAGAGATCACAATGATTAATGTCAGTTATTATCAAAATGAGAAGCATTGGAACAACAACTGACACCTAATGACATTGCGCTAGCTGCACCTATTCTGCACTACGACATGCAATAACAAAGCATGCATGCTACAGATACCAAGAATATACACAGCTACACTGCAGACTCTGCACTACACTGCAGACTCTGCACTACACTACACTGCAGACTCTGCACTACACTACACTGCAGACTCTGCACTACACTGCACTACACTACACTGCAGACTCTGCACTACACTGCACTACACTACACTGCAGACTCTGCACTACACTACACTGCAGACTCTGCACTACACTACACTGCAGACTCTGCACTACACTGCACTACACTACACTGCAGACTCTGCACTACACTACACTGCAGACTCTGCACTACACTACACTGCAGACTCTGCACTACACTACACTGCAGACTCTGCACTACACTACACTGCAGACTCTGCACTACACTACACTGCAGACTCTGCACTACACTACACTGCAGACTCTGCACTACACTACACTGCAGACTCTGCACTACACTGCACTACACTACACTGCAGACTCTGCACTACACTACACTGCAGACTCTGCACTACACTACACTGCAGACTCTGCACTACACTACACTGCAGACTCTGCACTACACTGCAGACTCTGCACTACACTGCAGACTCTGCACTACACTACACTGCAGACTCTGCACAACAGTACACTGCAGACTCTGCACAACAGTACACTGCAGACTCTGCACTACACTGCAGACTCTGCACTGCACTACACTACACTGCAGACTCTGCACTGCACTACACTACACTGCAGACTCTGCACTACACTACACTGCAGACTCTGCACTACACTACAGACTCTGCACTGCACTACACTGCAGACTCTGCACTACACTGCAGACTCTGCACTACACTACACTACACTGCAGACTCTGCACTACACTACACTACACTGCAGACTCTGCACTACATTGCAGACTCTGCACTACACTACACTGCAGACTCTGCACTACACTACACTGCAGACTCTGCACTACACTACACTGCAGACTCTGCACTACACTACACTGCAGACTCTGCACTACACTACACTGCAGACTCTGCACTACACTACACTGCAGACTCTGCACTACACTACACTACACTGCAGACTCTGCACTACACTAAACTGCAGACTCTGCACTACACTCTTTCACACACTGCAAACCACACACACTCTTTCACACACTGCAAACCACACACACTCTTTCACACACTGCAAACCACACACACTCTTTCACACACTGCAAACCACACACACTCTTTCGCACACTGCAAACCACACACACTGCAAACCACACACACTCTTTCACACACTGCAAACCACTCACACTCTTTCACACACTGCAAACCACACACACTCTTTCACACACTGCAAACCACACACACTCTTTCACACACTGCAAACCACACACACTCCCTCACACACTGCAAACCACACACACTCTTTCGCACACTGCAAACCACACACACTGCAAACTACACACACTCTTTCACACACTGCAAACCACACACACTCCCTCACACACTGCAAACCACACACACTCCCTCACACACTGCAAACCACACACACTCCCTTACACACTGCAAACCACACACACTGCAAACCACACACACTCCCTCACACACTGCAAACCACACACACTGCAAACACACTCCCTCACACACTGCAAACCACACACACTCTTTCACACACTGCAAACCACACACACTCTTTCACACACTGCAAACCACACACACTCTTTCGCACACTGCAAACCACACACACTCTTTCACACACTGCAAACCACACACACTCTTTCACACACTGCAAACCACACACACTCTTTCACACACTGCAAACCACACACACTCTTTCACACACTGCAAACACACTCCCTCACACACTGCAAACCACACACACTCTTTCACACACTGCAAACCACACACACTCTTTCACACACTGCAAACCACACACACTCTTTCGCACACTGCAAACCACACACACTCTTTCACACACTGCAAACCACACACACTCTTTCACACACTGCAAACCACACACACTCTTTCACACACTGCAAACCACACACACTCTTTCACACACTGCAAACCACACACACTCCCTCACACACTGCAAACCACACACACTCCCTCACACACTGCAAACCACACACACTCCCTCACACACTGCAAACCACACACACTCCCTCACACACTGCAAACCACACACACTGCAAACCACACACACTCCTTCACACACTGCAAACCACACACACTCTTTCACACACTGCAAACCACACACACTCCCTCACACACTGCAAACCACACACACTCCCTCACACACTGCAAACCACACACACTCCCTCACACACTGCAAACCACACACACTCCCTCACACACTGCAAACATACTCCCTCACACACTGCAAACCACACACACTCTTTCACACACTGCAAACCACACACACTCCTTCACACACTGCAAACCACACACATTCAAGAATACTAAAACTACGGAACTCAATACCCAAGACTAATTTTTTTTTTTTTTTTTTTTAAGAAGCAAATAATTAAATCATTAGAACAGCGTAGAAGGGATACGGCACACACGGGACCAGCTACAATTTGAACAATCGATAGTCTGGTTGACCAGCTACAATTAAAACAATCGATAGCTAGTCTGGTTGACCAGCTACAATTAAAACAATCGATAGCTAGTCTGGTTGACCAGCTACAATTAAAACAATCGATAGCTAGTCTGGTTGACCAGAACAATCGATAGCTAGTCTGGTTGACCAGCTACAATTAAAACAATCGATAGTCTGGTTGACCAGCTACAATTAAAACAATCGATAGCTAGTCTGGTTGACCAGCTACAATTAAAACAATCGATAGTCTGGTTGGGGTAAGGTAGCATGTAGAGCATCTCAATTCAAGTCATGAATATGTCCCTAAAAGAAGAGAACAGTTCTCTACACACTGGGCAAACTCGAATATTCATGATTCTGTACTGGTTTGCACAGCCTTGGCATAAGCACATATGCCAACAAGGCATAAATAGGTTATTTGCTCTCTGTGTCACGCAGATGCAGCATAATCCTCGCATAGCTTCAGTCGTGGGAGAAGAGGTGGAGGGACCTGCTGAGGTGGAGGGACCTGCTGAGGTGGAGGGACCTGCTGAGGTGGAGGGACCAGCTGAGGTGGAGGGACCAGCTGAGGTGGAGGGACCAGCTGAGGTGGAGGGACCAGCTGAGGTGGAGGGACCAGCTGAGGTGGAGGGACCAGCTGAGGTGGAGGGACCAGCTGAGGTGGAGGGACCTGCTGAAGTGGACGCGGCTAAAAAGGAACAAAGAGTTGGACAGGAGAGCTAGAATGTAGGAACATTAATAGCCATAAAAAATTATAATTACTAATTCTTCTGTAAATTAATGTTATAAATAATCAGTAGTGAGCGATTTTAACATTGAATAGCTAATCCAGATGTACGTAAAAAATGATCTAGATATGAATAGATAAGTTTTAATATAAGATAAGATGAATAGATAAGTTTAATTTAATTAATAAAATCCAGTTCAATTATGAACCATGATTGATTGAGAAATGCTACATTCTGCATACCTCTATTTCTGGTGATTCTCGTCAGTAATGACGAGTCCGTTGTTACACTGTCAAGAGAACCTGTGGAATATTAATTCATTGAAATTGAAACTTCTCCACTATTAAATTATATCCAATAGATCTAAGTTAACTGGAAATAAAACCATAAAACATTTCCAATTTAATTTACTATACATTTATAATGGTTTTCTCAATTAATAGAGCTAATCAATTCTCCAAATCGATAACTCAGAAACCAAGATTAAATTTCTAGACAGTAAGCTGGAAAAAGGACAATTAGCTATAACCTAGTTCTTAAAGGGGCAGTTCAGTCTATTTTTGTTTTCATAATATTAATGTTGAACGATCACTTAGTAAGAATAAAGCATTCTTGTAGAATTAAACGGTTGTAAAAAATATAATAAGCGATATATATCATATTTTATAAATTCGATTTAGTTCCTGCGTCCTCCTACAGATGGCGCCACCACTCTGTACTATTTGTTTACATTTTACAGCTGATAACATGTAAACAATTTTTCTATCAACAGTATTAACTGCTAATTTATGAAGAGATGGTTTTCTTTTCAAAACTAAATCTAATTGACTCGAAGGACAGTTTTCAATTTCACAAATTCTTTTCACCATTTTCATAAATTAATAACCGATTCAAGTCTGGGACTGGTTATCATTTTGTTTACGTACTACAATGATTAGTTACGCGGTCCACCACAGTCCACAGATGGCGCTACTAATTTACAATATAATTTTAATATAAACATTTCTAAAATCAACGAATATTCTAATGTTACATACATAAATATACTAAATCGATTTAGGACCAATTTGGCGATAGTTTGATTTTGACTGAACTGCCCCTTTAAGACACAAATTTTTCTTCTACGCAGGCCAGAGCATCTAAGCTATCTAAACATAAAAAAGTAGCCGCCAAGTCAATACCCCAAATAATTCCAGTAGAACACAAATCAGCAAATTACTGGAATAAATGTAGCACAATGGTCACACAAATAAGAGAAATACCTTATACAAAATAGGATACTTTTGAGTCCCCTGGTTAGCGGTAACTACATATTCAACTGAAATATGTTAAAAATTATGCCTCGCTAAAGTAAATTTATTTTAGAAACCTGACTAATTACATCAACTAAATATTTCTCACTTGTATCATCATTCTCCATTTCAATGTCCGGAATACCTCCAACTTCTTCTATGATGTTTTCATCTCTGACAATATCTGACATAATTAACACTAGGAAATTAAAAAGGATCATTTGCTAATAAAGTGGAAAAATGAAATAATCGAACATACACGTACAAAATAGCTATAATGGAACTCCTCTATAGTGAACTGCAACTAGTTCACTATAGAGAATTTACCCTACTAGCTATAGAGGATTTAAGATATGATTAGAAAACTTACCTTTTCATGGCAGACTATAGAAAATATTTATTTTCTTTTTAATATAAATTAATTATTCAGGGCTTTTAATTTTTCGGATCAGAACTCTAAAAAGCAGGACGGTTCACTACACATGACTCCATTATAGAGGAGTTGCAATGGTAGAACACCTTTTCCATGAAATATAACTAATTTGTGGCAGACTAAATTAAATGTGTTCACAACAGAGTTAACTTCAATATACTGGAGTTCATTATAGATGAGTTATACTGCACAGAGAATTGAACCAAATATTGGAAGCAATTAACACTTCGCCATTACATTCTTTTAACATAGCAACCACATAAATACAAGCAAAGCTTGACATATTCATGTTTATTTATAAATTGATAGATTTTCGAAAAAAATTATTATAAATTTTAAAAGAAGGAAAAGTGTTTTCGGCAATGCACTGGTCGTGTCAAAGGTTGAAGTGGTCCGAGAGAAAACTTCAACTTTTCACTCAAAATATAATTCAAAGGAAAATCGCAATATTAAGGCTCCTAAAAAATCATTGCAGAGCTTAATCAACACCTACTATTAACTTCTTATTAGCTAACACAAAAAACATTACATCATTACAAGCTATAGCTACATTCTTACCCTCTTCCTCTGTCTCATCTAGTTCATTTACATCATCTGAAAAAATAGATTACGATAATTTGTCTACAAATTACATAGGTACTAATTAATTAATGATCGTAACATTAAATTATTTTTCTATCTGCTTCAAAGAATTAACTCTATCACCAACGTCAAAAGGATATGAGTATACAAAGGAGCGAAAGAAGCAGTCAGGAAAAAAATGACTCCGACTCCATGAATAAAGACGCTTAACACCGTTGGTGACAATGCTCAGTGAGGCATAAAGGCTACTCAGTCAATGCAGTAGCTTAAGCCAATATTACACTGAGGTGCTCGAAATGGAGGGCATGCTGGTTATCTCCCATTAGTTTAAAATTACCCTAGTTCGGGGTATTGATGCATGAAAATTTAAAAATTTACCATGAAGTTCTTTGCAACAATAATGCCGATGCCACCACATTTATATATTTAGATAATTATATTCTTTATAGTTTTGTGAAGCAATTACATACCTACATATTAATTATTAAAAATTTATTGGTTGTAGCTATTGCAAGTTGTCAACACTCAGATTGCCATGCAGATTCTACATTGTATCACACAGTAGCCATAAAAAGTCGTAAATAACCTCCAAAATGACTATGTTTTTTTCCCACTATTTCGAATCACCTTAGCGAGCTTCAGTGGGAATTTAAGTACTTCTAATGGTGGCGCTAATTGTTCTATCGCGCAGATATTGCGACAGCCATGGCATTGTTCGCTATTAGAGAGAAAAGGGCGGAGCTAGAGAGAAAAAAAAAAGGTGGCGAGCATCTCAGTTCAGCAAGGGCTTTACCAAGGAATGTGACGAAAAGGGACGCAAGCACCAGTGGCTGCACTCGCTGATGGAAGAACAAAATGAAATTATATACTTTAGTAAGGGTTAGTGTATCTATCTATCTATATCGCTGACATCGGAAGGAAATTAAATACAAGAGACTGGAAGAAGAAGTCAAAAAGAAAGTGGTACCATGAATATAATCACCTACCACCGTCAGTGATAATGCTCATGGATTAAGAAAAGCTATTACGTGAATACAGCACTTAACAAGGCATGTGACGAAAAGGGACACAAGCATTGATGGCGGTACTCACGGATGGAAGAATAGGAAAATGAACCAATTAAATTTTTGGTTCTAATTTAGAACAAAGGAGGAAAAGAATACAAAAATATACAAAACATTTTTCAAACCCAAGACATATCAAAACCAATATCTCGTTCAGTTTTGAAACTAATTCAAATGACCTCGTTTGAAAAATATATAGCTGAATTGAATAAAACATAAACTTGTTCAAAAATGAAATGATAGTTTACCTATGTTGTCCACCATCCCAGGAAGCTCCTGCTCTTCTTCGTCATCGTGCAGACTCAGAGGATTTATGGTGACAGCGTGAGATACGGTTGCCAAAAATTCCCTCACGCTCACTCTGAAATAAATATAGAATACATTTTATCTCTAATATTTAAATAATGTAAGAATAGACAGATATCAATGGTCATCACTATAATATTGAAGTTTCACAGCTAGCTAGTTACACCAATAATTAATAACTACCTGCCGAGCTCAAGCTTCTCTGTCGCTTGTTTTATTTTTCGGTCATTGGCCAATACACCAGCCGAGGTGGCACGCCTTATCTGCTGTCCATCTACAGCTAACAAGAAGTCGTTAGCTGTAGTCAGTTCAACTTTCCGAATTTTGGCTGTGAATGTGATAAGATAATTTTTATTAATCTTTGACTAATAAATTATATATAGACTTAAGATGCATGAAGCATTCAGAATAACAATGATCAATTAAACGATATGCATGATTTTTAACAGAGTATTGACTTATAAAATATCTTAAATCCACTCAATGCTTCTATATTTATTATATAATAGGAAAAAAATGGAAGTGCTAAGGTTTAATTGCGCTATATATTCTATATCAGGTCAAAAGATGATTATTGAAACGTTGACGAAATGAAATTCTCTATAGGATAGATTCTAAGAAAATAATATCCAGTGTGATGCGATTTAATTTTAATTCTTTTGATTCAGATGTACTAAAATAGGAGTCTATATTGTTTGGTAGTGAATGATTCGCATAAAATATAAATAGATTTGATGATACTACTCACTCATGAAACGGGAGTAATCTCTATTGGTCGATAAAGACGAGTTGATTATCCTGTGAAATGATTCCACCCCATTGTTAGTCCTTAATGGTTGCTTGGACACAGAAAAGGTGTTGCCACCTATTCTTCGGAGCCAAAACCTATCAATGTATGAACGGAATTGTTGGAGAGCGGGTCTGTCTTCCTCCGTCGTAGTCTCCAGACAATTCCGACCATCAGAGATCCTAGCAGCCGGCAAAAGGGGAAGAGCTAAAGCAAATCTCACCACAGAGTACACTGGTTCAGTTTGCCTGCTGTATTCTCTGTCCAGCTGGAGAGATTTGCACCTCTTGTACACAGCCTATTGGAGAGTATTAATATTGGGTTTAGCTTGAATTACGCTTATGCAGTAAATAGTTTGTGGGATTAATAATTAATTATGCTTATTCTTGAAAAATATAAAATTCAGATACATCGATAAGCAACAATATAAATTTAAATGGAATTCAACTTTATATAGTTAATAATAATATCTCATTAAATGATAGATGCAGTCGGGTAGATACCAGTTTTTTTGATAATTTTTCCAAATTTCTGAAATGCTTTTTGGTCTTCTTGGAAATTAAAAACAATTTTTGACAACCATTTGATAATGTATTTTTTTATCATTTTTTACAATATTTCGTCGTTGTACTAACGACATCTTCAGGTAAAATAGATCTGTAGAAATGGTACATTTATTAATAGAATTATGGAAGTTAAAAGATATATTTTATAATGTCTACTAGGTGATACCATTTCTGAGAAAGTTAGGGCTATTAACAAGTTAGAGATATGAAGACAGGGGTCAAGAGAATGAAGTTCTATTTAGTGCGAAATATTAAATATGGAGTGGCTATATGTTCTAATCGTTAATTTAGGTTAATTTTTATGAAACATTTTTGTAAAGATGAATTTAGAAGAATAAATTGAATAGAATTATAAAGTGAATTTTAGAATTATTTTTGAGAACAAACGGTAATAATATATAGTAAAGTCAAATGAACAGTGGTGATGATTGGTTGGCTATTGATAATTAAATTAACTGAAAATTTTTAGTGTTCTATTGAAGTCTCCGCATTGAACATTTATGGATGGTCTGTGTTATTTGATGAGTAGTGCTTCTAGTATGGGCAGTTCTATTCTATTGTTGTTTATTGCGAGTATCTTGACATCTGGTAGCATTTGTGATCCGGTGATATTTCTTGTAAGGGTTTCTCGGTAGTGGCGTTTGATTGAAGTGTGTTGCTTGAATCTTTCTTTGATGGTAGATGTGGTGTGTCCAACATAACTAGATTGAGTTGTATTACACAACTCCTGGCTGCAAGTATATTGGTACACCACATTGTAGTCGGGAATGATTCTGTTGCTATTGTTTCTGATGAGTAGGTTACGTAGAAATGTACCATTTCTACAGATCTATTTTACCTGAAGATGTCGTTAGTACAACGACGAAATATTGTAAAAAATGATGAAAAATACATTATCAAATGGTTGTCAAAAATTGTTTTTAATTTCCAAGAAGATCTCACCAAAAAGCATTTCAGAAATATTATCAAAAAAACTGGTATCTACCCGACTGCATCTATCATTTAATGAAATTTGTTTAAATGAAAACTTGCTACCAAGATAAACTGATTTTAATAATAATAGTATATTTCAGCTGAAAAATAGGAAAGATACAGTTGAAGAAAAAATATTTGGGTTTGATTACACGCCAAAAATAAGAACATTTTCAAGACAGTGGAGAGGAACTCACTTGGCAGTAGTGGAAGTAGCAACCAGAGAGCTTGACCCCTTCGAACACAAGCCTTGCTGCTGCCATTAGGCCTCCCTCGTAGTCGCTGACCATGATGGCTGGTAAGAACCTATGTTGCTCTTTTAAATAATTAAAGATGGCAACATAGGCCAACCTTGTCCTCCTTGTCATAAGGACATACACAGCACAGAAAAGCTGGATGTGAGAGATAAAAGAAATTACCACATGATGATTTTATAACAATTATAGGATAGGATCCGATAGGTATTAAACACAGTATGATTTCTGTAACAAGATTTTCAATATTCACATTTCTGATCAAATTTAATAATATTGCATCTTATAACTATTGATATTAATGATTTCTTAAAAGAGGCAGTGAACTTATATAAATTGCTGGTACTTATAAGTTATTGTACAAATTTGGTTGGTAATTAGTTACCTATAATACAGTATGGGCCACAAAATTTATTATCTATAAGACAGTATTCTACACAAATTGATGACGTCACGAGAGCGAAAATTACTCTTTACTGGTACCTAATTTATATGAACTGTAATGGAAAACGGGAATGTTTAATGTGTATGAACAAACAAAATAAGTAAAGTCCTTAAATAATAAAAAATATATAGTACCTAATATATGCACGTCACCGTGCAATTTGCACGGGTACCCACTAGTTATAATAATAATAATTTAGAGAAGTAAGCACTTACATTTTTTTCTAATTATAAGTCAACTGAATTTGCGTAATTTCAAGGTTATTTATTTATAAATCACTGGTTACAAATCGAAAGGTATAAAATAAATCAATAAAGCATTTTGACAATCTAAAGCTAAATGATACGTATATATGTTATATAAATAATCTTTACTTTCGCAATTATTAGTAAGAAAAAAGACCTAGTGTAATCCGTTAAGATGAGAATAGTTACTAATAGCTCTAATTTAAATTAGAGCTTTTATAAACTTAATAGCTCTAATTAATTAGCTACTAGTTGGTAAAAGCCCTAATTTAAATTACAAATTAGCTAAGAAAATTTTTAGTTAGCTTGTGAACAATAAAAAAACTTATATATCTGGGGGCATTTACCTACATTGATGAAGAATCTACGGCAAGAATATATCAAACAAGTAATTCATTGAAAAAAGAAGGATGAGATGAAGTATAATCTGATGAGATTGAATTAATTTGCATATACAAAATATTACCTTATCACCAACAGGAATGTGGATGGTGAACATCTGATGCATGGTTGCTGGAACGCATTTGAATGTTCCATCGCAATGAAAAAGCCTCGATGCCCCCAAGTGTGATTCAAGTGTTGGGGACATGAAAATTATATTCGTGCTTCCCTCCACCTCTTGAACCACTCGGAAGAATTTACCTCTTGCACCAAGTGATTCGTTGAGTCTGAAAAAAATTAAATTATGAATAATATAGCTAATTTATGTAACAAGTTTCAATCATGAAGTGAGCAGTACAACAAACTACATTACCGTTTCATTAAAAAAATCTATATCGTTTAAGTAATTTCAATGAAAACACGAGTTTTTTCTCAATCTCAAGTTCTCAATCCTTCAGTAATACATAGGAAATAAATAACTTTCAACCCTCATATCTCAAAAACTATTAGTTTCTACGAAAAACAGTTTTGATTTTCGGATTCTAAGGACAAAAATAAATAAAAAAATTATTTAAATTAAATCTGGTGGGGGTCGTCAGATGGGAAATGTCGTGGATAAACAAGTTCTCCACGAAATCATACTATTATTTCTTTTAGATCATTGTCCCTATGTATTTCAATATTGCATCAGGCATTTTATAATCGAAAAAATATAATAGTCGATTTCCAAGTGACCTGTGTAGGAGAAGGTAGATAAAGTTTTAGCTAGCACGTAAACTTCACTGCTCCCAATATTATGATTAGCCATATTAATTTTTCCAGTGACTCTGAATGGAAATTAAATTATTGTGTAATATGCGTGTATTTTCATTTGTGCTGGTAGAAGAACCATTTGGGTGTATAGTTGGGGATACTGGTTCATGTGAGATCTGTGAGAGTGCACTTATGTGGAATATACTTATGATTTAGCCTATGCCTATTGTTTAGTTAATTGGAGTTAGTCCGTTAATCGGTGATTCATTTTTAGCTACCCCCCTTTATTTGCTTCTAAATCCAGTAGTGCGATTGTAAGACGAGTTTACTGAAATTTTGTGTGCTGTTCGGTGACCCAGATGATTTAGCTACCCCCCCTTATTTTTCGGATCGAAATTTGTGCACTGTTCGGCAATTCAGATTCCCCCCATTTCTTTTCTAGATTCAATAGAGTTACCATCGGGAGTGTGGTTTTATTTAATTAGGTGATGTTCGGTGATTGAATTTTACCCTCTTTATTTGTAGTATTATTTAAGGGGTTTGTGTGACTATTAATATTGGGCCTTCCACCTTTTTAAGCTTTATTCTTATTTTCGCATCACTTATTTCTGTATCTTTCCAGGTAATATATTTACTTTTGAGAGTTAAACTCGAAATATTAGGTATGTCTGTTTAGTTAATCAGCGTCTGAGCTTCCTAATAGTTGAAGTTCCTTTGTGTCTAAGGATAGTCAGATTACTGCAAGTAAATTTCTAAGTTGTTGATTTCATGGCTATACAGTATACAGATATTCTCATTTCATTTATATAATTCTTATTTGCGTACCTAGGTGGTAATATTTTGTAATTGTACTACAGGCATATTGAAACCACGCTTTGGAGTAAAGAATAAAAACCAGGCTATTGGGAAGGGAAGAGCAGCTTGAGAATTTACAGAAGGTTCAAAACAGAGATGAAAGAGGAAGATCATGAGGGTGGTATGAAATCTAGAGTGTGGTTTGCAGCGAGAACAAGAAGTTTAAAGTTGGGATGCAGGAGATGGGGTGAGGAGAGTGTAGACTGTGTGGAGGAGAGAGGGAGGATTGTCAGCACTTTATATTGGAATGCAGAAGGTTAGAGGAGATGAGAAATGAAGCCATTGAGAGACCAAGAAAGGAGGAGGTGTACGAGGTTTTGGGAAGATTTTTGTTTGGTGGAGAGGAAAGAACATGTGGAAGGAGGGTGCTGTACAGGATGTGGAGGCTGAGGGAGAGAGAGGATTTTTTTGTTGCTGGAGGTTTGGTGGGGTGAGGTGAGGTGCTGTTTCTGGAGTGTGGATGACCAATGAGTTGAGTGTTTATAGATAATAAGTGTAGCAATGAGTGTAGACATAAGTGTAGCCACAAGTGAAAAATAAAGTGTTTAGTATTAGTTAAGTGCTAGTGTATAAATAAGGTGCTAGTGATTAGGCGTAATGCTAAGTGAATAGTTAAGTGAATTGTTCTTTGATGTGATGGCAGAGGTGAAAGCCTGAAATAGTGGAGGAGGACAGGACAGACTTGCTGAAAAGGGCATCTACAGAGCATCACCTTGACCTTGCATATACCTTTGTTCATCCTATATATGATTAGGAGATAACTATCAAGATACAATTTGAATAATCTTAATCGTAAATTAGGTAGTCTCTCTATTCATTTATAGTTTCATTGAATACTTATGATATCATTTCAATAAAAATTCATTACCCAACTCAAATACCTAATTTTGCATAACTTTCAATCTCAAGTAAAGAAAAAGCCCCCATGTTCGATAGGCTAACTAAATCCGACAAATTCAAAACAACAACAAAGCTGATTCCAAGATAATGGATCCATTTAAAGAATCCAAGTACCTAAATAAGTATTTGTTACAAATATTTTTCATATATCATAACATTTTTCCTATCTAGAGATTCATTTCAAAACACTGTATTTGAATAGGTATGTACTATTATATATACGAACAAACAAACTTACTAAATAATGGGGGAATTTTCTTCTAATGAATCTCAGAATGAAAAAAAGCGAAATGTGAATATTTCTTATATAATTAATTATGAACAGAATACTTGATCGAATTTTAATTCTGCTTACTATTATTTTATATAACCATAGCTCTACATATTAAAAGAATTCAATTATCAAATATTTGAATTTCTATATAGGTAGATAATATTTAGTCACACCCCAACTATGCTAAGTTCGAAAATAGATACACTGCAGCTCTTTCGAATCTAGGTACACTGCAGCTCCTTTGAATCTAGGTACACTGCAGCTCCTTTGAATCTAGGTACAGTTCTTTTCTTGGAAAAGAAAAAAATATTAAATCAAATATTCTGGGGGTTGTTAAATGGGAAAGATCCATAATTCTACCACATACTGGAATGGTATTAAAATGGGCTTTAGTATTCGAACTTGATATAAAAAATTTCTTCATTATAGCTCATAGAAAATGAAAATTCATTAAAGAGTAACAATTAAATAGTTCTTGTAACTTACTCCGGTCTTATTAGCATTTGGTAATAAGACTGAGTCGTGAGTTGGTAAACTGACGACTGACTGTATATAGAAAACTACTCAATCAAGAATATTTGGATATAACAAGAATATAATTTCTATGTAGTTTATGTTTACTTAGTAAAATATTTATGCATTGATGAGACTCTGATTTTTAAGGGCAGCAAACTTTATACAAAAATGTCCTTTTTCTAATAAAACGATTGCTTAGTAAGAATAAAGCATTCATGTAGAATTGTAATGTTCAATAAAATCTAATAATGGAAATATATCAATTTATATATAATTAATTTCTTAACAAATACTAACGGTGATGGCGCCACAATCGATTTCGCCATCTTGTAAGCAGACAAATGGAGATAAGTTTCTATCTAGATTCTAGCTTAAGTGAAGAGATGGCTTTATTTTTAAAGTTATGCTTTCTTGTCTTGAATCTTTTAACCACTTTTACGCAAAAAAGGTTAATTACTGCATACATAAATTAATATGAAAACAACAAATATAGTCACGTACATGCTAATGAGTGGTAATACTTCCGCTAGGAGTCGCTATATTTATTATATACT
This sequence comes from Caprella mutica, assembly GCA_947561585.1. Taxonomy (NCBI): domain Eukaryota; kingdom Metazoa; phylum Arthropoda; class Malacostraca; order Amphipoda; family Caprellidae; genus Caprella; species Caprella mutica. Next base: position 19,513 of record CANNZV010002310.1, on the reverse strand, counting down.
TTTTATATGAACATTTTAAAAATAAACGAGCATTCTAATATTACATAATTAAATATTCTGAATAGATTTTTAAAAAATTTGGCGATTGTTTGATTTTAACTTGACCATCCCTTTAAGATTGTAGATACTTTAAATTTGAGTAATGGAGGGAACAGCAATACTTTATTTTGTACATTATTGGCAAATTACTATGCTTTAGATATTAATAAATATGACGCATAATTTTTGCATTTGTCTTCGATAAGATATCCCTTTAATTGTGATCTATTCAAGTATTGAAACATAGAAAGTCAGTGAATTATGTGACAATCACATAGCAACAATAAATTTATATTGATTTACTTACTCATTTTCACTATTACACAGTGCTATGAATCCCTCCAATGAAGTAATTATTGGGCCACCACTCTGCCTTCGTATACTGCACATAACTGACTTCATTTCTTGATATGAAACAAGTCCAATGGGGCAGTCCAATCTGCAAATAAATGAAAAGAATAATATATTGTTCATTAGCTATAATTTTTATCTATATCACATATATATCACATTTACAATACTTAGTAACTAGCTAAATCATAAATTGGTAAAATGAGAAAAAATATGAGAAATTTAGGTAGCTTCCTGAAGGAAACCTAATTATGGACCTGTTGAAAAAATTGAGGATTTAATATAATTGAAACTAAAAATTGTATATGCACAATATAATTCAATGTGTTCAAATTCCCATTTTCTTTTTGTATGTACAAACATTATAGTTATAATATTTCAACTCGTCTTGATTGATTATCATCCCTTACCCTCCGACAAATGGTACCAAGTCTTTTCGGCTAAACCAATTTCGCCTCTCGACACATTCATCAAAAATTTGACCTTTTTTCAACACAATAAGGTAAAACAAACAGGAATGTATATTTTTTGACACTAGCAAACCAGACTGATTGAAGGTCTGCTTAGCTACTTCGATGATAATAACTATTCTTTGGTCAACATGATACTTACTCTGTTTATTTCTGATAACACAAAATATATGTACATATATTGGGTTTAGGCCTTGGGGGTTATGAGATGCCCTCGAACCGCTCAACCAATTCATTAAACAATCAAGGTGTGTGCAGTACAACAAACTATAGGATAAATTAAGTCAACTATGGTCTCGTACTGTTATCTCAATTGTTTGCAGAACTATAGTTGAAGAATTTAATCATCATTCAATTCCTTTTCTAACTGCATATCACAGTATAAAGACAACGCCACTTAATTCTGGAATACAATTAATACAATTCCGGGACCAAGCATTGGAGAAATAGTTAATTACAATACTTCATCTGTTCACAGACCATATATGTCGATTCAAAAAGTAATCCAAAATAGTATTGAGTTAATTAATTCATTTAGTAAGGATTTTAATGTCTGCTTTGGAACCAAAGGCCATATCGCTTATCACTGTCAGTGATGAAGCTCATGGATACAGAAAAGCTACTTCGTGAATGCAGTCACTTGCTAAGGAATGTGACGAAAAGAGACACGAGCACCTGTGACTTAACTCATGGATGGAAGAGGTGATAGTAAATGAAACCACGAAACACAAAAATTTAAGACCTCGTAGTTGAAGATGATAACTCTAGCACTATCCTCTAAAAAAGCCAGTAGCGTTGAAAAAATGATAAACATGGTAAAAACGAAAAAAATAAGTATACATTATCCAAATTACATTTTGTGGCCCAAAGGACGCCACTCCCCTTCTCTTTCATTCACCACATACAGCTTCAGGATAGAGCCCATGGGGCTAGTATCAAGTTAAAAGCTTAATGAATTCTCACTAGCCATATCCCAATAGATGCCTGTGCACCACAGCACTGTAGTAGCTAAAGTCAAACTCAGTATTGCTCCAATCAGAACAAAGGTAATAACAAATAGGTTTATAGTCATATTTGGGCATGAGAATTTAATTCAGCAACTTTTACAATCATTTCACTTATCCACTAATTATTTTATGTGTACCTATCTGGGCTGATAGGTAACCACGTGGGGCTATCCCATACCTCAACTTTTCAAATATAATCTACTGCATTTTTCAGTTTAGGTAGTTCTATCATTCATAGGTATGATAATTATCTTGTTGTAGGTAGGCTGTCTTGTGTAAATAATTTTAGGTTCTACAAATACAATAGGCAACCAATCTCAAAGCTTTGTCTCTCCTTATCTTAACATTTGAATTGCCAAGTAGGTATCTTCATTACTGAAATAGTTATATAGCCTGAACTATAATTGCTCTTTTAAACTAGTTATAACGCTAACAGAGCTAAGTTCAATTCTAATTACCTACTGTTATTATTATTATGATCACTGGAATAACCAGTTAGTATTATTCTGATTGAGAATTGTTAACTGGAAGTTATTAAATAATGTTGTGTTCCACATAGAGCCCCCACAACCACAATATATAAAATTGTCACATGAATAGGGTGTCAGACTATTGAGAAATCCCAGCCCCCCAACCAGACTGTCCTCTTAACCTTAGGGACACTATATCTCTGTGTCTGAAAAACTGCCAGTCCCTTCTGAATTTGATGACTTTAGTCAGTGATAACATTTTGTTTTATAAAAAAATGACATTCGCTCTTAGTTAAAAAGAGTTAAGGGGACCGTTCCTGGGAAAAATGGCAAAATTAAAGATAAAAATTATTATTGTGTAAATAGTTGCTTTTTAACCTTCTAATAGCGTGTGCAAAATATCAGAGCTCTTATGTTACTCTAACCCCCTGGGGAGAGGGAGAAAGGGGACCGGGGGGTAGGGTCCGTAGTGAGTCGATATGTACTCTAAAAACCAACTCGCTATGTCTGGTATCTAACGTGCCACTAATCAGATGCACACTAAGGTATGCCCCTCAGTTACCCGCAAACTTTCACAGGAGTCGTATGCAGCGTGTCAGATTATCAAACTTTGAATGGGATTTTCTATTAGTTCAGAGATCTAAAATCTTTTAATTCAAAAGCCTAAGGCGTTTACAATTTTGAAGCTACGGCATTGCAATTTTTGCATTCAATTTTCCCCAGAATTCTCTACAAACTCTGGAAGAGTTTTATTTAACTTTCGAATTATTTATCAAAATATTGAATTTTTAAATTTAAATTTTTTAAAAAAAATTTTTGTTTCACTAAAAATTTCAATAATACAAGAGCCAATCCGAAAAATAAAAAAAAACGCTTCCACAGTTTGTAGAGAATCTTGTGGAGAATCGAATGCAAAAAAACATAATGTCATAGCTACAATTTGTAGTATCCATTTATTAAGTTCCACACTGTTCGAAATTTGTTCGAAGTTCGAATAACTCGTTTTCTATGGGTCGAATTGAAAAAATGTCAAGACACAAAAACATATTCTAATGTGTACAAAGTTTCACAACCTATAATAAAAAAACTTTTCGAAATCTGGGAACGGTGCTCTTAAGGGAACATTCATTTTTACTTAGTATATAAAAATAAAATATATTTTTATTAGAAAAATATATACATAAAATAAATTATTATATGAATATTACAGTAAAAAAATTAAATACATGATATTAATTTAAAAATAAAACCTTTCTTAGAAAATACTAAAAGAGGAAGCAAATTCGATCAATGTTTGTGAAATATTTAGAATTTGCAACACAACATCTATGATTATCAAAGTTGCCAATAGCTATAATTTGTCCCATCCCTTACTTTGGATATCCTAACTTAGTTCTTCAGTGGCTCGATGTCCTCAAAAAGAGCTAAAAATAAAATGTCTGTTCATCTGAGTTGAACACTCACAAAAACAAAACAAACATTTTTCCAAGACTAAGACAAATATGAGCCCACTATGAAATCTATAAGGGAGATCTTTAATTAATCTCTATGTAACTAGGTATCAACACATGGTGTTTATACCCGAGTCTGGAAATCTCGCCAAAGGAATTTTAATCGATTTGTTGCAAGAAAATCTACCGAATAAAATTTTCGTCAAGGACACTTTGGGCAACAAATTTAAAAACCCTTATAAATTTGATGAGATATAGCGCACCTAAGGTAAGGTTAGCGGTCTGGTTGGGAAAATATAATGAATATTTTCAATAAATAATTTAATTAAAATATTTAATTAGGGCAATTTAAAAATTATGACTATTTTAAATTATCCAAAAAAATTATATCCTGGCTTAAATTATTTTAAATCAAGTAATTAAAATCTGAACTAGGTAACTCAATACATTAGTATATTGATATATTCAATGTGTAGTACAGATACGAAGATATAAATCAATATATATTAATAAAAAGAAAAAAATTAATAGTAGCTATCAATTAATATTTCTGAAACTTTTCTACACATTCAATAAAATGAATATTTTATTATACCTCCAGACTCCATCCCTGTATTATTACAAGTTTCACTATCTAGGAATGGGGCTAAATTACCCCATTAAAATTAAAAAAAAGAAACAGAAAAATTCTGAGCCTAGTCACTAAACAATTGTGGCTCATTTTTTGATGACTTCAAGTCAAAATTAACATGTGAACATAGGAATTAATTAAGAAATTTGAGCCAATTACAAATATCTGAATTTTGACCTTTTGAAATCTAAAACTATTAGTTGACTTCAACTGACATACTCTGTAACATGGTTGTAATATTATACTATTACTACTATTACTATGTGAAAATAATCATTTGATTGGAAGTTGATTCATTAATTAGTTAGTCACCAGTCTGCAGAAAATGGGACATTTTTAACATTTTCTGTGTGAACACTCCTTAATTTCCTCAGATCTTTCCTATTTGATGATCCTATTGATTTTTTGTTCTATAGGATACTACTACTAATACTTTTTGAGATATATAGGTTTAAAGTTATTTATTTCTTATATATTAGTGAAGGATTGAGAACTTTGAAAAAAACTCGTATTTTCATTTAAATTAGGTACTAAAACATTTATATTTTCACATGAAACTGTGAAGGAGTCTGTTGTACCACACACAAGGGCTGTGGAGTCAGAGTGAAATATTTTTAGTGGAGTCGGAATCAGGAGTCGAGTCAGGAGTCGAAAATTTGTACAGACTCCGACTCCAAGATCTAGATATAAGTCACACAAATTTATATCCATTTAATTTGTTGTTCATCATGTTAGATATCTTATAAGAACTAATAACTGCTCATAGCAATACATTAAATCAATATTTAAAGTCTAAACACTGAAATGACTCTATATTACTTGTTATTGTAATATTGTAAAACTAAAACTGCTTGTTGAAGTCAGATTCGGTGGAATTCTATATAATAGAGTCGGAGTTGGAGTCGATAAATTCAAAATATGAGTCAGAGTCAAACATTTTATGCACCGTCTACAGCACGGACTCCGCAGCACTGCTGCACACTTCACGATTGTGTAGCGAGGGGTTCGGGGGCGACACGCCCACCGAAATAATTATAGAATATTTCCAGTTGCAGTGATATTTTCAATTTATTACTTAAATACTGATATATATGTAATGGGGGGCATGCCACCCTCCATACTCCTGCCATGTCATTACTTAATCATTTAGTGTGCAGTACAACAAACTAGGTAGCCACTAGCAGATACAACAAACTACATGACATGATGACAGCTATCAATGACCAAGAAGCATGAAAACAGTGCACTAGTTTTATCAAAGTTCTCAATCCTTCAGTACCTAATACAGGGAAATGATGAAATAAATAACTTCAAACCCTCATATCTTGAAAAGTATTAGTTTCTACAGTAAATGGTTATGGTTTTTGGATTATATGGATAAAATTACATACCTATCTAAACAAATTTATTTAAATTAAATTTGCCATGGGTCAAATAAATGGGAAAGATCCATTTTCTCCTATAATTAATTACATATATACTTTACTGAGAACAAAAGCTATTATAAAGGATTTCTTGGAGAACAGTTTACCAGTTACTCTAGGCCCAGTCTGTATTTTGTGATAAATTCCACCGACATGTCGGTGGAATTTTTCTCCATTGAAAATAATATTCTGGCAAAGTCTGTTGATTTTCACCTATTTACTCCTTTCACCTATTTACTCCTAAGTTACCATCAATTTTTGGTGGAAAAATGGGTAAAACTAAAATGTTGGTGGATCAGCCAAATTACTGGATATTTATGGTGGATTTTTTCAGCTTTTTCAAAAAGTCAGTGGAATTTTGTGCAGCAAATACAGACTGGCCTGAGTCTAGGCTGGGTTAGCCAAGCCAGGTAGCTAGCTAGCTACCTAACTTAATAAAAAAACACATCATACGGTAGGTTCGCCGTTCGTTCAGGTTCGTAAATGAATAAAATGATGTGATATTAGCTACTAGCCTACTTATTTAATGAAGAAACTTAAAATTAAGTATGGGAGAAGAGACACCCTCAGTCCAGTCTGGAAAAATAGGTGCTTTCTGATGAACTAATTACTCTGTGGGAGTTTTACAGACTTCAAACATTAATGGTAAATTACTAAAAATTGTATTATCCGCAGCATTTAGCATATAGAGTTCATCTGTTAGCCTAAGCAGTTTTCCAGACTGGCCCTCAGTTTAGTAGGGAAAAAGAATAAATTATTAGTCTCAAATCAGTCTGTAAAGCATGCCGAATTAGTCTCCAGATTATTATAGATATTTAATTTTTGGGGCAATTTCTCTTCAGATATTTTTAATTATTTTCAAATTTCTAATAATTATATGTAAACATAGGAATTAATTGGAAAATTGTAACCAGATAATTCAGGAGACTAATTTAAATTTCAAGGCATCAATAGTAGTCGCTGGATAAATATCACAACTTCATGCATGATTGCATCTTTTGCAGACTGGGTCTAAAAGCTTGCTTTTAACCCACAACGCCATATTTAATAGAGTAATACCTAACTAAATAGTTAGATATATGATTAGCCCGGATTAGGTATAAGCTAGCTATCCATTATCCAATAATCAAGTACAATAATTTAATTTTGTGTATGCTTAGTCTTAGATAGTGGGTAGGTAAAGACTAGAGTAGACTCAGTAGATTGAGTAGAGAAGGTCTTATTTGGGAAAGAATTTTTGATTACCTATTAGACCATTATGTAATTTATGTATAGAAATTTGATGAAGTTTTGAGAGAGCTGGAGAGACAAATAGAGAGATTATGAGACATAAACCCATGTTTCAGATGGTTCACAAAAAATCTGAGCCAAGCCAATTTGGCTCATTTTTTGAAGATTTCAAGCCAAGGCCCAAAATTAACATGGGAACATAGGAAATAATTTGAAATTTAAAGCCAATTAGACATATCTGAGATTTGACCATTTCAAATCTAAGCCAATCACCTAATTAGGTAGCTTCAACTGACATACTTTTATACATGGTTTATGGTGAATTTTTTCAGCTTTCTGAAAAAGTCGGTGGGATTTTTTGCACCAAATACAGACTGGTACATATGTGATATGTAATTAGGAAATAAAACTCACCTCGCAATTACGTCATTGAAACAATCTTGCAGGGGTTTCATTGGATTACCCCTAACCTCAGACTTGACTGCATTTTTAATTTCAAGAATATTTTTCACGTTTGCCTTTCCTAGATGGTTATGGTCACCATTTTTCCTAAAATTGGTACCATATGAACCATCTAGGTTCCTCACCCCAATATTGAAAATCTTTCCCGTGACGCCACAGTTTTTCACACTACATATTAGGTATTTTGATTTGACCAGTTTATATGTATAAACTGGATCTAAAGCTTCAACATAAAGGTAATGTCCACTCTTTTTCCCTTCAACTCGGTCTAAACTCATGTTTATCAACTTGAAATAGAACAATTATTATGATGAGATTTGATAGGAAAAGTCAGTACTCTGATAAATCACAGCACTTACTAGCTCTTTTTATTCCCGCCAAACTTTGGCTCTTTTTAGAATGCTAAAATGCTAGTAATACCTATAAAAAATTATTAATTAAGATATTACAGCATATTATATTATTGATATTTATTTTTCTAGCATCAAATTATTATTGAAGGACGGGATTATTCATGATTTAATACTTTCATGTTAATTTAAAATGACCAAAAAGTTAATACCTATGTAGAACAAGCGCTCCTTGTATCGCCACTCTCTATTTATCGACACGTTTCAGTTAGTTTCGTCTATAACAAGACTTCGAGACATTGTAATAGTTTTTTCAATTCGATATGTTTCCAAATATTTTTAATATCATTACAAAAATTAAAATAATTTAGAGCGAGGATTTTAAACAAGAATATGGGAATTTAAATTTTTAATTAATTTTTTAACTATGATTTCAATCAACAATTTGATTAACAATTCAATTAACTAAATTAAGACAGATTAAAAAGTAAATAGGTACATACATACTACCTAAACAACAAAAATAACTAACAACAAGAATTTACAGAATAGGGAAAAAATGAGGGGAGTCGTAGATGCCAAAGTCCACATAGCAGAAGTGGACTGACTCCCCAAACACTTTGTCCCTAATTTCATGGGCAAAGTGGGAACCTGAATGTTGTTTGTTTCATGTATTTGTTGAAAGCGTCGCTTGACTATCTACCTCTCTCCTTTATTATTTCATGAGGTGTTCCACTCATTGCCAAGTCTGTTGCACGTCCAATACGAAAGGAGTGAGTATTGTCAGGATACAGTAACATAGGGTATGGTAATCAGCTGATTGAATCTATAGTTTGACGTGACCACCGGGTGACTGAAAATGGTGACTCTGACCACACTTTGAAACTTGGGAAAACCTACTTAAACTTAGTCACTTTTAAATTTAATTATTTCTTATCAATTGCTAACTAGGCATTGGTTAAATTGTATTTCAATTATTTTTTTTTTCTTATTTGTTTCTCATAGGAACTACAATTTAGCAGTTAACTAGTACTAGTTTAGGCATATTTTCAAGATCCGATTTTTTATAGATAAGTTAAAGAAATAAACAATAAAAACACACCTGAATTATATCTATATATTCAACTTTAAGGTTCAATCGCCATTTCCGCTTTTCTTTTGCACGAAACCCTTATAAAATGGCTTCAAACTTCTCGAAATTAACATGCAAATACGAGGAATTATGAGCCGCTCAGTCACAAACAAGAAATATGTTGTTGTGGTGACGTCATATTTTTGTGTCGTCTACTACGTACTATACCCGTTTATGTTCCTGTACCCTGAGTATTGTATCTCTTTGATTTCAGACCAAGGATTGTGATGCTTTGCTCTATAACCTTGCTGAATTCAATGCGAGTAACTCGTGCCTCAAGGCCTTGTTACACGGTGCGAGTTGGCCAAGCAAGTTATACTGTAGTGCAGCTACTCGCACAGCAGTGTGAAAGTCGAGTAACTGACATGGAAATTCAATACTATGAACATTGAGATAGTGGCATGCGAGTACAGTGGGACAGCTGCTGTCCACTGTCACGACGGTAACTCGCGCCGTGTAACAAGGCCTTTAGTTCGGTTGATGTACAATGGCCTGGGACAGGTTCTCTCAAGCTTATATAAGTATCATCTATCTGACAACGAATGTAGTTGATAAACTAGAGGTATTTTTATAATGTTTATAAGATAAGAATTTTAAATTAAGGGATTCTTTATTTTCATAGCTTTTGAAGAATATTTGTTCGAATTTAATAGTATGTAATAATGAATTAGAATGAACTGCTTCAACTGCTCTTAGACAACAATAATATGATAACAAAAAAAGAGACTTATAGAGATAAAAATCATAATGATTATGCAAGAAAATATTAAAGTTATTTAACATACTGTGTAGAAGAGTCTTACTAATGGGTAGCAAGGAAGAATTGTATTGTATATCTGATCTTTTAACGCCTTTAAGAAGTTGCTTTATAAAAAATGCATCACTTGGTTCATTAAACCTTTGAATTTTATGAATATATAGGAGATTGCTGAAAGATGAGATCTTATTGAAGTTAGTTTCATATTTGATTTCCATAAGTGAACAATATAGTTTGCGATAGTATTTGAATGAATTGGTAATTTTGGCTTACGTTAACATTTCTAGAATTAATTTAACAATGAAATTTTCAAAAGAACGAAGGAAAGAACTGTAATTTGTAATTGTTGAAGCAGGCTCCCCAGGCTCCGGGAAAAAAATGAGTTTATAACATAATATTATAGAACTAAGGTCTACGATCATTATTCTGCAAACCGCATACAATTTGGTTCAGTATTTATTTTATAATTTGTTTTTAAAGTTTTTTAATACTATGTGAGCAACAATTGAGCGAATCACTAATCTGATGCTCAATAAGAAGATTGTACACTCTTTGTTTAGATTAAAATTTCAATTTTATAAACAAACCATGCATTTTTGGCCTTTATTTTAGATATTTATTGTTTCCTAAAGTATATAAACGTTTCTATTATAAGTTCATTCAATTTTATACCTTTACACGAATATTAAATGGATTTATTAAACCTAATACCTAGTTGACAATCAAAAGAAATGGTGCATATTCTTTTTCTTCAGACTGATATTAGAAAGTCGGAAGTGAAGTAGGTTTTGTAAAGTTTGGATTATATAAGTCTTTAAAATCATATGAAATTAAAAATATGCTATCAAATAATATGGGGTTTGCAGTAAAATGATAAGAAACACTAGCCTCGTTGATTCAAGCAATAAAAAAATTTGCTTGGAGGGGACCAAAATGATATGATAAAGGGATAGTAAACTTAAAATCAAACAATCGCCAAATTTTTTTAAATCGATTCAGAATATTTAATTATGTAATATTTGAATGCTCGTTTTTTTTTTAAATGTTCATATAAAAAGTATATATTAGCGACTCCTAGCGGAAGTATTACCACTCATTAGTATGTACGTGACTATATTTGTTGTTTTCATATTAATTTATGTATGCAGTAATTAACATTTTTTTTGCGTTAAAATGGTTAAAAGATTCAAGACAAGAAGGCATAACTTTAAAAATAAAGCCAACTCTTCACTTAAGCTAGAATCTAGATAGAAACTTATCTCCATTTGTTTGCTTACAAGATGGCGAAATCGATTGTGGCGCCATCACCGTTAGCATTTGTTAAGAAATTAATTATATAGAAATTGATATATTTCCATTATTAGATTTTATTGAACATTACAATTCTACATGAATGCTTTATTCATACTAAGCAATCGTTTTATTAGAACAAATGACATATTTTTACAAAGTTTACTGCCCCTTTAAAGCAAATCATGGTCAAGATCATTGGTCTCAGAAGTTTCATTATCAGAGGGTCTTTTGAAGATGGTTTATTAATTATTTTTACGGTAGATTCATATTGTCACAATGAAAAATAACCAATTTATTTTCCAAATCTTCCTTAAAGATATTTATTAGGAGGTAAATAGGGTATAGCTCAAAAAATTGAATGCTGAACGATTTTCATTCAGAAAGAAAAGATCCATAGAAATAGCTTGATAAGAATGTAGCACCATATCCTGTTTTTGAGCTATCCGAATACATATGAAAGTTGTGAGAGTGGATTTATCGTTCAGAAAGTTCAGTTACACCATTATAAGTATTCAAGAACTTTAGCTAAACTATTAAATCTTCTTTGATATTAGGAGTTAATCTTATTTTAAACCAAGGTTTTGCAACTCCAATAGTGGAAATCATACAACCTTTTCAAAAAACACGTATTTACCTACAGGTATTACGGAAGTAGCGAATTGTAATTTTCCTATAATAGACTTTATTTCTCTTAGAGTGCATTTATCTCTCTGAAGAAGATAAAAGATACATTTATTTATCTTTAGAAAGTTTTGCAAACATATTCATAAACTAAATTTTGTGTTAGACCTTCTGTTTTTAGTGATGCAAGCGGAACACCAATATGCGAGCACAAATTTGTGAAAGTATCTAGAATTCTCTTACATTCTGATAGGGAATCTCCAATGAACAGAAAATCGTCTAAGACTTTTACTACGTTTTTTCTTTATAAAGCCTAGTTAAAATGTAATGCAAGCAGTCACAAATTTTTTCAAAAATCTGGCAAGATGAAGAACACCCTTGTGGGAGGCATCTATCGTAGAAGAAAAGGTTGTTGAATTTTAAACTTGTTAAATGATACTGAGAATTATGTAAAGGAATTAATCTAAAAGCGTAAGCGATATCTGCTTACGCTTTTATATAAGGAACCAGGAGAAAACAGCTTTCAAGACAAAATGTATATCAGAGAGAAGATGATGTATAGAAGAATGAACTTTGATTGAAACTTCTGCGCTATTGAATCAAGATTACTGGGTACGGATTTGAACTAATACAGATAAAGGCATATCAAGAAAAGCAGTTATAGCTATTATTTCAAGCAAATATTTTTCTTTCAATTTGTTTGATGGTTGTTTGATCTAGCGTCACCCGGGATGATTCGTTGCACCCATGAGATCAGGGGTGATTCTTTGCACTCTCTTTTTTTTAATGAAAACATATTTTTTTTGAAAAACCGTTTGCATCATTGAAAAGATCAGGTTTCGTTCTTTAAGAAGCAGTAAAGTTATCATAATTAGCTTTAATTAACTAATTATGATAGGATAATTACTGAATGCTAATTTTTTGGGGGGTCCTAAATGGTTTCAAAAAGTGGGATTACAATTTCCGCCAACTCTCTTGTAAAGTCTGTAATTTTGAAGCTAGAAACATGAAAAACAGCCTCATAGAGGATTCAAGCCAAATATTGAAGTCTTGACCATACCTCAATATAGAGATGCCTTTGCCTTGAAGCTTGAAATGAAGAATGCTAAAGTTGTGAACAAAAAAGGTGTGAAAAGGACAAGAAAGGAATCCTCTAGTTCCAGTTCTGATATCGATGAAGGGGATTTTCAGCCTATTTGTAGCAGCACATCAGATGAAGAGGATAGCAATGAAGGGGAAGGTCATGCAAGATTTGATCAGAGAAAATATGAGAGGCTTAGAGGAATTATTAAAGAAGAAAAATATTACTTAGTTGTGTTTGGAGGAAATCTGTCATATGTTGGAAGAGTTACAAATGTGGCCAAGAAAGATTACACAGTCAAGTTTTTGGAGAGGAAACCAGGATTATTATATGATTTACCAAAAACTGATAAGATTGAAAATGTGTTACCAGAACAAATCATTTTGGACCAATCACCATTGATGGAGTACCCCGTTCAAAATAGAAGGTGTTGAAACAGCAACTAAGGATTTTGCAAAATATAAGAAAGGAATTGTGGGATAAAGAAAGAAATCAGACAGATGAATTAATAAGGAATTTTTTTAGAGATGAATCGGACATTTAGTCGACCAAATCGATGGTCACTAGTCGACTCAAGGCACTAAGTCGACTTGGGATGGCATTTGGTCGACATTTTAGTCTACCAAATGCCACATTTGTCTACCTTCTTCCTCAAAGTCGACAAAATTGCCTAGTTCTTGTAAAAAAAAAGTTAGTCTTTTTTACAAAAAATTACTATATAACAAAAAAAAAAATATCTTACATGATGGAAAGAGGTGCTGTCGTGATGTAGAGATATTTTTTTTTAAGAAATGATGTAAGGAGCCAAAAAGGAAAGTGTCTCCATGAACAATGATGCAGAAAAGCTACTCCATGAATGCAGTCACTTACCAAGGAGTGTGACTGAAAAAGACACAAGTACCTATGACTGCACTCACAAAATAGAAAAATGAAGAGATTAGACTACCTAACAGATGCCTTAAAGACCTCAAATGATAAAAACGAAGGATATTAGGAAGTAAACAACATATATGATCAGTTTTATTGTTTATTTCTTAAAGAAAGGCTAAAGATAATTATATTATATATAAAAATGATTATTTTATATGTATTTTACTCTATGTTTATCTGTCATTCTTTTCCCTTCTGATGACAAACTCTTTCTCCCTGTCATTCTTATTCCAATGACAATCTTTTCCCTCTTGTTATTCCTTTCCCCCATGGCCATCTCTTCTCCCAAGACAATATTTTCACCCTCTTCCCCCTGTCAGTCTCTTTCCCTATGCTACTCTCCTCTCATATGTCATTCTCTTCTCCCATGTCATTCTCCTCTTTCTCCCATGTCATTCTCCTCTCTCTCCCATGTCATTCTCCTCTCTCTCCCATGTCATTCTCCTCTCCCATCTTGTGCTTCGGCGGTATCCTCAAACCATACTGTCTTCTTGTGGCTACTGTTTTGTCAAATCCGTGGACTTGCTGCGTGTGGGGAGGCAACGACCACAAGACCTTCTCACTGAGAGGACATTTCGTCTTCCCACTATTCGGCATTGTACCTGCAAGAAAAAAAGAACTTTAGAAATGTGAAATGCAAACTCACAGACTCACCAGGGGAAATACAATATGGTTATAACTGGTGGGTGGACGGTAACGAGCATTATAATAATAATTATGATTTATAATAAAGATTATAATCAATTTAATGAAATTTATCTATTTAAGACTCATAATTATCTACTTTATGACTTATAATTAAAATAACTCACCATCAAAATCCGGGGAAATTGGAGGGGAAACTGCATACAAACCAGTCAGTAGGGCTGCTGATCAGGGTGGTTGAACTGGATTCTGTAAATAATATTGACATTAGTTGATTTAATATGAAAAAAAATAATGAACAAATTAGAAAAGAAATAAAATAAGAACTTCTATGACCCTACAATAATTGGCATTAATTACCTTAGTTAAAATCACTATCTTCTATGGCCCCACCATAATTAATAAGCATTAATTACCCTAGTAAAAGTAAATATCTTCTATGGCCCCACCATAATTAATTAGCATTAATTACCCTAGTTAAAGTCACTTATCTTCAATGGCCCCACCATAATTGGCATTAATTACCCTAGTTAAAATCACTATTTTCTATTCTATAATTAAAATAACTCACCATCAAAATCCGGGGAAATTGGAGGGGAAACTGCAGACAAACCAGTCAGTAGGGCTGCTGATCATGGTGGTTGAACTGAATTCTGTAAATAATATTGACATTAGTTGATTTAATATGAAAAAAAATAATGAACAAATTAGAAAAGAAATAAAATAAGAACTTCAATGGCCCTACAATAATTGGCATTAATTACCTTAGTTAAAATCACTATCTTCTATGGCCCCACCATAATTAAAATTAACCTAGTTACAGTCAACATCTTCAATGGCCCCACCATAATTAATTAGCATTAATTACACTAGTTAAAGTCACTTCTCTTCAATGGCCCCACCATAATTGGCATTAATTACCCTAGTTAACTGATAAAGTCACTATCTTCTATGGCCCCACCATAATTGGCATTAATTACCCTAGTTAAAGTCACTACCTATCTTCTATGGCCCCACCATAATTGGCATTTATTAACCTAGTTAAAGTCACTAACTTCTATGGCCCCACCTTAATTGGCATTAATTTCCCTAGTTAAAGTCACTACCTATCTTCTATGGCCCCACCATAATAGGCATCAATTACCTTAGTTAAAGTCTGGTTCGTAACTTAGTGACTGAGCATAGGAAGCATAAGTATCTAAAAGCTGAGTGGCGCACCACATTACGGCGCACTACAATACGGCGCACCACTGTACTTTCTAAGTTTCTATTAATGACCTCAATGTGAAAAACTGTTATGCAGTTTGTTGTATCCGCTAGTTGGTTGTTCTGCACACTTCATGATTGTTTAATGACCTGGCAGGGGGGTTCGGGGGGCGGCACGCCCCCCTGATACATCTACCTAACGGCTAACTGATAAGTTTTAATTTACATCTCAGACTGTAAGTTTACAATAGCTACCCCATAAAATTACAATTACAGTTTTCTATGATGAATTTTATTTTCTATTCCAAATTAAACATCTCAATCAAATAATTAAACTGTGTAGTATAAACATTGGATTCAGGTATCGTCAGGTGTCAGACATAAATTTGATACGACAATTACCTATCAAATTCACTCCATTTGTCATTAATCTGTATTCAAATTACCTATCTAATAGAATGTACAGTGGTGCGCCGTAATCTGGTGCGCCGTACTGGTGTGCGCCGCTCAGCTTTTAGATACGTATCGGAAGCGTAAAATTGAAATAATTTTGGTACCTAGGTACCTAAATTCTTTCCATTTTACGCTTCCTATGCTTGTTAATCTTATCACATACCTTAACAATGCTTGTAGGAACACTTATAGTGCTTGTATAAACACTTTAGCTACTCAATTATTTACACTGGCTCTTATTTATAGCAAATTATTAGAAGAAACCACGAAAAAACACTCAAGTCACTCATTCACTTCCTACATTGTTATTGTCAAAAATTACTAAATTACGGATTACGGAATATTAGGAGTTTGCACGAATTTACTTCGAATTTAAAAGGAAAATAGGTAATTGGCTCGTATAATTGAGCTAATTAAGTGATAAATAATACCATACAATCATTATTATCACATACTACACTTTAAAAGGTTTCAAAAGGAACAAACTAGGTAGTTTATTTTTAAAAAAGTTAGGCTCTCGGCTTTTCAAGGTCGATATTTACTTGAATTAATTAAAATAAAAACTATCTAAGAGTCCGAAAACGATCATTTTAAGTACAGAATCGGATTCAGAAAAATCCAAATAGCCTATATACATGTTTGAATTATCTCAAACGACTCATTTTAAAAATATCAAATATATGGTATTTTAAAATTTCCATTTTTCGAAAACTACCTTCAATCGCTAATATGACTACACAGTTCGATTCAAAATGCTCGATTTAGTAAGAATTGATACATTTTAAACAGATATCTGTTCGAAATTCGTAATAATATTCACATTTGTGTTTCAAAAACTTTTTTTATTTAAATGAAATGACATTAAACTGAAGATATTCAACTGTCCATAGTTTCTTTTTGAATCGTTCGAATTTTTTGAAATTCCATGTTCGGATAGATTTTTGCACGTAGATTAAGAATCCATTGTCCGTTTTCAAGAATTCAATCTGGTTTTTGAAATATTAGATGGTTTTCAAATATAGGTGTGGTTTCGACCACCTCCATTCGAATTCAAAACTTTTATATAGAATTCTAGTGTAATAGTGGAATATTTTAATGCACATAATGCCGTTCGAAAAAAAACATACATTCGAAATTTACAGACTTTCGAATAATTGAATATCTCTTATCTTTCGAAATAAGCAAAATTTCGAAAAAACACACGTATAAAATAAATTTTGATAAAGTTTATGAACATTATTTATTTAAAACATATTTCCAAAAAAAAGTTATTGAAGAAGTTACAAAGTCAAACGCGCATCGACTTAGTGTACGAAAGCCAGTCGAGGAATTCGAAAATAGTATGGGAATAAAAGATGCGGATTAGTGAGTTCTTACACGTGTTAAAAAAGATATTAATTTAAATGATAAACAAGAAAGTGATTTGAGATAAACAATTATGCATCTCATGCACAAATCAGTTTCACTATCAGGGTTTGATCCTAGAAGGTTACCTTGACTTTTTGCGTTGACTAAATAAATAAGTAGAGAGAGGCGAGTTAGGATTTTCATCCGACGCGTCTTCGAATGCTGATCTCGAAACTTTTTCCCAAAAATTCGAAATCCGACTGGAAGTTGGTCAAAAGCCATGTTGAAATACAGGGTATATAGTCGACAATTTGAAATGAAAAACCGAATTACGCAAAACTGTTAACGATCTGAATAATGTTATTATTATTTTCGAGTGTTCTAAAGCCCTACGAAGCGTTTAAGATTACCTAGAAGTTTGTATAATCAATAGATTCGGAGAAAAAAATTATTTAAAAAAAGCAATAATTTGGTCTACCAAATACCATGTCCCCGCATCATCTAGAGAGATATGAAGCATACTGTCATATTAACTTTTTTTCTTTGCTTTACATTTTGATTTTGGTAGATATTCATGACAGGTTAAAAATGAAATGAAAGCTAGCTACTTAGCTATCGATTTTTTCATTCTTATCAGTTTGTTTTCAGATTCTAGTAAGTTTTGTATAAGGACAACGTGATAAATATACTCTTTGAGATTAGATAAATGCAAATGGATTAGTTCTGTATTTAGCAACTAATTTTTTTGAATATTTTTGATACATCAAAACATAACAAACATCATTGTATTAAATATACCACCAATCTACCTTAAGAACTTATGATAATAGATTTCTTGTACAAGCTATTATCATTGGTTCAGGGCCTGATGTCCTCGGGGATTCTCAATCCTGTAATAAAATTACCATTTATATTTCTCATAATTAGATGTAGCTAATAGATGTACAGGGTTCAAAAAAAATTATTATTGTTATAATTATTAATTTCACTCACTGCTCTCATTTCACTCACTTCTCTCATTTCACTCACTGCTCTCATTTCACTCACTTCTCTCATTTCACTCACTTCTCTCATTTCACTCACTTTTCTCATTTCTCTCACTTTTCTCATTTCACTCACTTTTCTCATTTCACTCACTTCTCTCATTTCACTCACCTCTCTCATTTCGCTCACTTCTCTCATTTCGCTCACTTCTCTCATTTCGCTCACTTTTCTCATTTCGCTTACTTCTCTCAGCTCAATTCTCTTCTCTCATTTCACTACTTTCATGATCTCATACCCTCCCATTACTAATATAATGGTATTAGTGCAGAGCTTCCTATGTGTGATATCTAGGGCCAATGGAATTTAATTTTTTTATTGAACTTCAATTTCATTAAATTAAACTTGAACTATTTTAAATTAAAGTTAAACTATTTTAAATATAACTTTACTTATTTTAAATATAACTTGACATATTTTAAATATAACTTGACTTATTTTAAATATAACTTGACTTATTTTAAATTAATGTTTAAAAGCTGTAAATCAACCATCCAGAAAGATAGTTATTTGTGCAACTCGGTTTTCAAAAAAACTTATTTATTTGTGACCCGAGTGTTCCTGAAATTTGAAAAGTATCCTATATGTAACTTCGCTTAGAAAACCTATTTCATTCCTGTAACTTTTTGGCTTTGGTTTTCGAAAAAAGGTAATTTGCAATGTTTTACAATTTTTTTATAAATTTCAAAAGATGAGAATTTTATAATTGAGTATGTATGTTCGTTCATATATACATAGTACATACCTATTCAAATACAGTGTTTTGAAATGAATCTCTAGATAGGAAAAATGTTATGATATATGAAAAATATTAGTAACAAATACATATTTAGGTACTTGGATTCTTTAAATGGATCTTGGAATCAGCTTTGTTGTTGTTTTGAATTTGTCGGAATTAGTTAGCCTATCGAACATGGGGACTTTTTCTTTGCTTGAAATTCAGAGGTGTAGTAGAAAGAATGGAAACAAATTTTAAATTACATATAATAAAACTATAGAACCAAATTTGAAATGGTTTACAGTTTTATAATCAGTAACCTTAGTTCTAATGAATAGAGAAATAAAAAAATTTAGTGGAGGGGACCTTTAAGGTTGACCTGTAACAATAAGGTGCAGTGTTAT